>CAJNIZ010005761.1:0-18787 GCA_905231905.1 Symbiodinium pilosum | reverse complement strand
ACATGGGTTTTCGGACGATCCCCATATTGCTACTGGCTGCGTTGCACGGCTTGGGGCTTAGGGTTTAGGGCTTTAGGGCTTATGCTTTGAGGTTTAGGGTTAAGGGAATGACTGAGCCAAAAATAAAGTGGAAAGCACTGAAAGGGACCGTATAGGGTCTGCCGAATGGTATTTTCCTCCGTTCCCTACTAGTTACTATTAAGCACTGGAAGAACATTGAAAGCGTACCCTAAAACCTAAACCCCTAAACCCTGAACCCTAAACCCTAAAACCTAAACCCTAAACCCTAAACCCCTAAACCCCTAAACCCTAACCCCTGACCCCTTGGGCTTTAGTAGGAAACATCAAACACCGGCCGCTTTAGGATCCTAACTCCGGCTCAGAGGCTCTGAAAGAAGGGCTTAGGTTTAGGGCTTAGGGTTTAGGGTTTAGGGTGCATTTTCCATCTACCCTTGCAACCTAAATTAAACCCTCAAACCAGCCCCTGACCCCTGAAACCTCAAGCCTCAACCCTAACCCCTGAACCCTAAATCCAACACCTGCTCCTAAAACCTAAGCTCTACAACCTAAACTCTAAAATCTAAACCATGAACCTTAAATCCTAAACCTACAAACTGCGTTAGTATAAGCCTCTCCAAATCCTTGAGGGTCCTAGTACCTCATAATCAAATACTTTCCCAAAACCTATACCGAAATGACTATTACCCAAATCCCAAGTACCAAATTATTGGGTACAAGGACCCTCTGAGCAACCTTTATTACACTGAACCCTGAACCCTAAACCCCTCTGGGTAAACCTAAACCAAAAGATGCCTAAACCCTAAGATCCTAAAATGATCGAGTCCCCAGGGTCCAGGTCAGATACGGGGTGGCAACGACATACGGCGCCAAGGCAGGATCGCATCCAGGGTTTAGGGTTTGGGGTCCAGGGTTTAGAGTTCAGGGTTTAGGGTTCAGGGTTTGAGGTTACTCAGAGGGATCCATGTACCCAATAACTAGGCACTTGGGACCGGGGCAATAAACATTTTGGTATAGGTTTTGGGTAAGTATTTGCTTATTAGGTACTGGACCCTTAGGGCTATATATAGCTGTAAAAAAAAGGGGTAAGAGTATGTAGAGATACATAGGATTTAGGGCCAGGGTGTAGGGCCGTATGGCTGAGATTTGAGGTTTTTAGGGTTTTTGCCCTGGAGGGGTGGGTTTGGGGCATGGCTTTTTAGGGTTGGGGCCACCATGGGCCTTCCAGCGCATATGCCAACTAAGGTCTCATTAGGGACTCTTGCGCGAGGTTTAGGGTTTAGGGTTTAGGGTTTAGGGAGTGTTCGGGCTCATTACGCCGTATTGGTGCGGCCGGGGCACATGTTGCAGGATGATGAAGGGGTTATGGTAGTCCTAACTTGCTGTTTAGGGTTTAGGGCTAACTAAGGGGGAACCTCTTGAGAATCCTGCGGTCTTTTTTGCACAAAAAGGCTTCCAGTCAATCACTTGCATGTGTGAACCGGATCAGACCCTGAACGCTAGACCCTAGAGCTAAGACCATGAAGCACCCTAATCCCCCAACACTACTTCCTTAGTCCCTTCATCCAAATATCTACACCCTAAACCCGAAACCCCTGAACTCTACACCCTAAGCCCTAAACCCTGGGGTGGGATAGCGTCCCCCACTACTATAGGCTTAGGGTTTAGGGTTTAGGGTTTAGGGTTTAGGGTTATAGGCTTAGGGTTTAGGGTTTAGGGTTATAGGCTTAGGGTTTAGGGTGATACCCACCCCTATAGAACCCTTCCCCCCTACGTTCCCCTTATAATTCGCCTTGATACACTAAATCCTGATTATCCCTAAGTGACGGACATTAAGAGGGAACCTGAGGGGTAGTATGGGAACCGATGATTTAAGGACTATTTTTCAGGAGCTTCCATCCTTCATCATGGAACTTCTAAAGCCCGTTAGCTAAGATACGTTCAGGGTTTAGGATTTAGGAGGGGCACACCATACTATGGATCATCTGTACACTCTGGAACACTATACTTCATGAATCATGTTCTTGCACGTCATGGTGATCTTATCCCGAAACCACAAATCTAAATCCCGAACCCCTAGTTGGAGACAATGCTGAGGGGGGCTATAAGTGTCCCAGAGGGTCCATGTACCCAATAATTAGGTACTTGGGATTTGGGGAATAGTAATTATAGTACAGGTTTTGGGTAAGTAAAAGATTATTGGGTACTTGGACCCTTAGGGTGTACTAACATGGAGGCCCACAGAAGGCTCTACGAAGACTGTCCTTTTGAAGTCGAGCAGCATGGGGTTCCGCAGCGCTACTGTCGATGGAGGAAATATTACACTACTATGGGGTCCTGAGTGACGCAAAATACAAATGCTCACCCAAATTCCAAAAGAACCGTAGAAGTGCTCACCAAAATCCACAATAAACCTTACTCCCTGTAAGCGATGGATCGCCCGCCTTTACCCGAAATGTCGCTCTTGGCGTGGCTCTGCGCGGGCCACGGTCCAACCAAGAATTGGGCTTAGGGCTATGGGTTTAGAGTTTCAGGAGTTCAGCAGGGGTTTCGGATGTGCAGGTTTGAGACCCTGATTCCAGTTTAATTCGCTGAGGTATCTGGCGGTTCAGGGCTTATAGTTTAAATAGAGTAGAGTAAGGAGTACTTAGAAATCCCGTCCACATAACCCAAGCGCAAAAGCAGTAGGAGACATCTTCGACATTAGCGGGTACCTGAACCCCAAAAATATTCAGAACAATGGCCCACACCCTAACGCTAAACCTTAAACTCTACACCCCTAAACCCCTAAACCCTAAATCCTAAGCCCTACGCTCTTATTCTAACTACTTTTGGGGTTCAGGTAGGGCGGGAGGTGCTGAATAGCCTAAAACCTAGACCCGAGACCCTCAGCCCCGACACCCTAAGCCCTATAAGGGTTTAGGGTTAAGGCTTTAGGGTTTCGGGTTTAGGTTTCAGGGTTTAGGGTTAATAAGGGCTCATAAGCCCTTACAGTAAACCCTGAGCCCCAAACGATGACTGAGGCTTCAAGTATTTCATTAAAGTTTGGGAATGCTGGAACCCCGAAACCCTACCTGCAACCTCTATTACCCTCAGGGTCTAAGTACCTAATAACCATAATAATTAGGTTCCTTTTAAATGTATATATGTATATATAGGGATATTTAGGGTTTAGGGTTAAGGGTTTAGGGCTTGGGGTTCAAGTACCTGATAATCAAATACTTACCCAAAACCTGTACATAATAACTATTACCCAAATCCCAGGTACCTAGTTATGGGGTACGTGGACCCTCTGGGTTACCTACAGCTCAATGCTAAATACCCCCCAACTAGGCACAGCTTAGAGTTGAAGGTTCTTGGCTTTTAGGGTTTAGGGTTTAGGGGTTACGGGTAACCCTACAAGAGAATCCATGTGATGGCCTTCTCATGAAAAGGGGAATGGGGGAGGGATAGGAGCTTATGAGGGTTTTCTGGTGTTCTAGGTCTGGTTAAGCGTGTTTAGGGCTAGGTGGCTTTATGAGATTAGAACCGTGCCGAAATGCGCGTCACTGTGACAAATCTTGTAAAGCTGCTTAGACACGCACACCCCGAACCCTAAACCCTAAACCCAACGCTAGGAAGAAGGCTTATTCAAGGCTGGAACCCCACGTCCTAAACCCCAAACCTTGAACTCCCTAGGCCCGAACAGGTAGACTGAACTCCTGAGACCCCCAAACACTGAAGTTTCATATCTTGAGCTCATTGAAAGCTTATGCAAGCCTTAATTGACATTTTCGTGTTGCTCTTACGCTCCGCATTTAAAGAACATTTCTACAATACTTCGTGTCCTGCAGTCTGTAAATACAATCTACCTAGGCCTGTTGGATCCCTAACGTTCAGAGCTTTGGGCTTAGGGCATATATATAGAGCCCAGGACTTGAACAAGTAGAACACAACAAGTCACGCGTGGCTTTTACTCATCGAGTCCCCTTACGGACACCTAAACATGAAACCCAAAATACCCGCACCAAGAATCCGACGGAATCCTATAAACACTCACCTCAAAATGCGTATGAAACGATTCTACATTACATGAGCCATAGTCTAAACTCCTTGTATCCCCCTGAATAACCCAGAGGGTCCATGTACCCAGTGATTAGGTGCTTGGGATTTGGTAATAGTTATTATAGTACAGGTTTTGGGTAAGTCTATGATGATTAGGTACTTGGACCCTTAGGGCAACCCCTATAAAACTCCCGATTTATACCCCCCTTTAGGAGTGTATAGATTATAACTCAATATAGCTCACATGAGGCTGAATGAATGCTAAGCAAAGTTGCGCAGAATTCTTGTTGGACGGAGCAAAGCAACGCAGTCTCGAATTAGGGTTCGAACACTCACCCGAACTGAGCTTGCACAGGGAAACAATCCAGCCACACAATCAACTCGCCACTCGTCCCTGGGATTAAGGTTTAGGCCCTAACCAAATCCTAAATCCTAAACCCCTGAACCCTAATCCCCCGCTATGTTCTGGAAAACAGGCACATCTATGCAGGGCAAAACTCTGCGTGGCTCAAGTCCGGGCAGTGGCCGTGCAGTGACCGAGAGACCCAAAATCCGGATGATCGGATGCCATACATAAGATCCCTTTGCAAGGACATATGGCGGTATTTAGAGTGTATACCCTATGTGGACCCCACGCGTCCAACCCCTAAACTCTTAGCTCTAGAAACTCTAAATTCCGACACCCAAACCCCAAACCCTAAACTTTGCGCACCGCCTACGGATGGAATCCACTGGCATGAGCTTATCATGCAACGCCATATGAACAGCTCACATTATGACAGTCATGGGGCCTTTGACTTGGGGGTCGGGGTAACGAAAATCCACCTTCTTACCCTAAACCCTAAACCCTAAACCCCTTAACCCTAAACCCTAAACCCCTTAACCCTAAACCCTAAACCCTAAACCCCAAAAACTCCAAACCAACCAAGTCCTAGACTCTAACCGCTCCCAAAAACCGAAAGCCAAACCCTACCACCGGAGCCCCAAACACTTAAACTCTGACCCCAAGCCCTAAACCCTGGGTTTAGGTTTTTTGGGGTTTAGGGGTTTGGGGTTTAGGGGTTTAGGGGTTTAGGGGTTTAGGGTTTCCAGGATTTAGGGCTTAGGGCGCCTCTAAACCCTAAACCCTAATCATTATCCCCTAAACCCAAACTTTCACCTCCTTTGTTTGTCTTGAATTTGTGGAGCCAAGGGCAAGGGACGTTGAAGAATTGTTCAGGTGGGGAGTTGCCAATGGGAACTCTGAAATAAGGCTTACATAAAGCCAAACGGACATGGAGCCGCCAAAACGCCCTCTGTACACATCTGAATTTTTGGTGGCCGGCGTTATAAGTATGTTTCAACGATGGAGATCCTCAAGTAGAACAAGTAGCCACCCTAAATCCCCAAGCCCTGAAACTCTAAACCCTAAAACCCTAAACCCTGCAGGAACCCTGATGTGAACACCCTAACCTCTCGTACCTCTAGGTTCAGGGTTTAGTAGGTACTCGGGTTTAGGGTTTAGGGGACTACCTCTTTGACGGGCTTTCGGATTCCATGGTGGCAGAATCAGGTGGACGTCTACGATTGTCATGATCCGGATAACCTCCCCTTCCGTCAGAAGCAATTAAAGTCGTGACCTATGCATCTTGCGGAGTGTTACTGCATGTCCTAACCCCAACTCTAGACCCTAAACCCAAGCCCTATAGAGACCCTAATTTCCTTAAACCCTAAACCCTATAGAGACACAAATTTTCCTTAAACCCTAAACCCGACAGAGACCCTAATTTCCCTAAACCCTAAACCCTATAGAGACCTTAATTTCCTTAAAACCTAAACCCTATAGAGACCCTAGTTTCCCTAAACCCTAAACCCTATAGAGACCCTAATTTCCTTAAACCCTAAACCCTATAGAGACCCTAATTTCCTTAAACCCTAAACCCTATAGAGACCTTAATTTCCTTAAACCCTAAACCCGATAGAGACCCTAATTTCCCTAAACCCTAAACCCTATAGAGACCCTAATTTCCTTAAACCCTAAACCCTGTAGAGACCTTAATTTCCTTAAACCCTAAACCCTGTAGAGACCCTAATTTCCTTAAACCCTAAACCCTATAGAGACCCTAATTTCCTTAAACCCTAAACCCTATAGAGACCTTAATTTCCTGAAACCCTAAACCCTGTAGAGACCCTAATTTCCTTAAACCCTAAACCCTATAGAGACCCTAATTTCCTTAAACCCTAAACCCTATAGAGACCCTAGTTTCCCTAAGCCCTAAACCCAAGCCACCCGTCCCTCGAAGCTCCGAATCCAGACCCTCGGGCTGTCAGGGTCCCACCGTGCGATTCTTCCCAGATCCGTTCAGGCCACGCACATGCACCCGTGACTAAAGGCGAAGCTTGGGTTTATGGTTTAGGGTTTAGGGTTTCATGGTTCAGGACCTAGATTTTTGGCGCAGGCTTAGGATTTAGGGCTTAGGCTTTGGGAGTTATTGTGACGGAACTTAACCTACCGGAAGATGAACCCTAAACCTTAAACCCTAAACCCTAAACCGCGTGTATCTTAGGATTGCAATGTCGGGGCCTATTGGGTTGGAAAAGGGTTTAGGGTTTAGGGTTTAGGGTTTAGGGCTTAGGGTTTAGGGTGTTCTTTCTACATGTCAATAAGTTTGAAATCGAGTAAGGTCTGTCACTATTCAAGCTTCGGCAGTGCATCTTTCTGCCAAAAGAACTGAAGAAGCTGGTGTTTAGGGTTTAGGATTTAGGGTTTAGGGTTTGGGAGAATCGAGCATCTAAAATCATTGTGATGGGTCGTTTAGAAAACCCTAAACCCAAAAATCCAAACCATCGGCAGCTCAAACACATGTTAGTAAATTAAAATGACGCCTACCTAACCTAAACCCTAAAGCCAATCCTAAACCGCTGAACCCTAAATCCCTAAGCCTCTAACCTCCTAAAGCCTAAGCCTAATCCTCTGAAACCCAAACCCCAAACGCGTGAGAGCAGCGAGGTCTTCGGTTGACAAACACGTAAGGTTTACAGAAATTGCATAGGAATTTAAGGTTTAGGGTTTGGGATTCAGGGTTTAGGAGTTTTGTAGCGTTCAAGTCTGGAGCTTAAGCATGCTTTGAGAGGCTTGTGACTGTTTTGCCTTGGATTCCGCACACAATTTCTGTTTATCCTGATCTTGAGACTGTAAGGTTTCTTTAGGTACACTAGGGTTTCGGGATGTTTCGGATTAGCCCCCACCCAATGACAGTCTATGATTAGAGTAACTTCAAACGCTTTGCAAATCGGTTTTTGAGAAGCATTCAACTGTTCCTGGGTGGCTGTCTTTATCCAACTGCCTGTAGTTGCTAGGACCTAAACGCCAAACCCTAAGCCATAAAACCCCTAAATTTTAGCTCCTGTCAGGTTTTGCAACTTGGGGCTCTGGGTCCCCAATAATTAGGGTTTAGGCTTTACCTTGACCCCAAAAGTATGTAAAATAATGGTCCTTATGGCTATTATTATGGGTTTAGGGCTATTATTTTGCATACTTTTGGGGTTTAGGTAGGGGAATTACCCAGGGTTTGGGGTTTATGGTATTCCAGGGTTTAGGGTTTAAACCCAGGGGTACGAACCTTAAAGCTACAAAGGACAAGTCCCTATAGATGTCCTCGCCAAAAAAATAGTCTTGATACACAATCCCGATATTTATCTTCAGCAAGCCATGTACATAGAAGATAATAAAATCCTCACTAGAGACTTCAAAAATCCTTTAGCAACCTCTATCTACAAACTTAGAATCGGCATTTGATTGCTGTGGACTTAGAACTCAGGATTCTGAAGAACTTTGCCAGCAACGCATACTGCATTGCATTCTAAAGGAGAGTTTGCATACGCTACTTCTCACTCCCAAACTCGGAGACCCCTAAACCCTAAACTTCTTTCTGCACGCAATACTGTGACAAGTTGTTTGGTTTAGCGTTTGGGGTTTGGGGGAATTAGGTTTTAGGGTTTAGGGTTTAAGATTTAGGGACGTTTAAGCTTGGGGCGGCACGCGTCAAACCAGGCCTCACGGTGGCTGGTAATTAGAAATCCGGGCTGTTCATCGCAGCAGGAATGCACTGGGCCATCCACAGAAGAATGAACACAGTTTAGGGTTGAGGCTTTTGGGCTTAGGGTTTGGGGCTCAGTTCGTCTCATCCCAATTGTACGCCCAACAGTTTTGAGAACTGTTGAGTTTGCATGCGCATACAAGGTCTATGCTATCAAAACTATGTGTTCCTCTACTACCCCTCCATGCTACCCCCAGGTGCTCCCTTAACATCAGTTAGCTTTTATGAGGCTTATCCGAAAATACGGCTAATTAGGGATAGCAGGGGATTCTTGAACAAGTTTAAGCCCTATACACCATGAAGCCTGCACCCTAAACCATACCCCCTTAACCCTAAACCGCTCAGACTAGAGGAGCGTTTTGGACCACATGAATGCAAGGAAGTTTTCGAAGACGTCCTGCCAATATACAAAGTACACCTAGGGCTTAAGCTTTCAGATTCTTAACATGCTCTTGGACGTCCGCTTGGGCTTCAGTGGAGTACATGACTTATCCAGACAACTCGAACCCGAAACCCTAAACCCTTGGTGGTCAAATCCTTATTAGGGCTACTAAAAAGGTACTACATAGGAGGGTCTATGTAGGCCCAAACCCCCCAAGGCCAAATCGCAAATCCAAAGATGGATGCCGCAGAGTCTTGTCAATGCTCATTTAGGGTTTAGGGGTTTCGGGTTTAAACTCTTAGTATCCCCATCAATAAGCCCTATGGTAGTCCCCTATATGATCCCCTATACAACCCCCTGGAGTTCAGACTTTAGCTCATACCCTAAGGGTCCAAGTACCTAATAATCATATACTTAACCAAAACCTGTACTATAATTACTATTACCCAAAACCCAAGTACCGAATTGTTGGGTACATGGACCCTCTGGGATACTGTGCATGGGTGGAAGGCCTTGTTACGTCTTTGGGAGGTCTAGGTAGGGTTTAGGGCTCCAACTGTCCAACCTGAACCGTACCGATCCCCAAATATCTGGCGGTTGAGGGTTTAGGGTCTAGGGCGGAGGCCTGTCGTGGACGCCTGAACTAAGCATATCATTCGCGAGTAACTCTCGTGGAACATGGCCCCTGAAGCCTAAACCCTAAACCGTTAAAACAAAGTCTAGTCCCCTTATAACGCCCTTTGAGGAGTTTTGAACCCTAAACCCTGAACCCTAATCCCCAAACCCTATATAATCCCCTACACTATAGTAGTTCCCCATGTAACCCCACTGCCCAAAAGCATCCCGCTAGCCCTCCGGGAGCAAGTCTCTGTAGCTTGCATTTCTGTTCCGCACATCTCCCGGGAAAAGAAATTGCGGCCGTAAATTGGCATCCGGCAAGAAGGTGTGCCTGCAAGTGACTTGAGGTTTAGGGTGTACACAACCGAGCGAACTGGTTCAAAATGAGTCATAAGTTACAAGTGCCTCATGTTTGGAAGTAGTATTGCTATCAGTCTAGCTATGGGGTGTCTCAAAAACATACTGTTGGCAACTAGGGAGCACCATCCTGCTGGAATTTCAGGTTTGGGGTCCTCCAACTAAAGAATTGATAGCATGAGGCCTTTTGGTGGTACGGGTCAAGGAGGGGGACTTGGGGATTAGGGTTTAGGGTTCGAGGTTCAGACGCTCTTCATTGGATAGGATTGTGTGTAACACAGGGGCTACCAGGATCGGCAATTATCATTAATCTACCCTTCTTAGGGTTTCCAATAGTGGGGAATCAAACCCCTCACCCCTCCAACATGGCAGACCATATAAACTACAGTCTAAACTCCGAGCATCGCCCTTAGTAACCCTTTACATAATCCCCTTGTAACCCCCTTTAAGGAGTTTTGAACCCTAAACCCTGAACCCTAATCCCCAAACCCTACATAATCCCCTACACTATAGTAGTTCCCCATGTAACCCCCTTTAAGGAGTTTAGACTACAGCTCATATAAACACCCTCAACCCTAAACCCCTAAACCCCTAAACCCAAACACTCCGTCAAGCAATCTGTGTTTTGCCACCTGGGGTCTCCTCACGCTTAGTTTGGGGGAGGTAACCCGCCTCACCCGATCGCTCACCCAAGCCCTAAACCCAGAACCCTGTAGTATATTATAATATACTGTAGTATATTATAATAGATTATAATATATTATAGTATTTTATAGTAGATTATAGCACATTATATTATATTAATTATAATGGATTGTAGTGTATTATATTACTGTAAAGTAAATTATAGTATATTATAGTATATCATAAAAGAATAGAATATATCATAGTATATTATGGTAGATTATAGAAACCCTAAGCCCTTTTTACTGATCTTATGGTAACCCTGAACGCTGAACCCTGAACCCTGAGCCCATGTCTTTCCGACAACATGGCCTCGAGTCACCGTAATGCCTCATCAAAGTCTGCCAGCCCTGCATGCGAGAGAACTGCAGGTGTAGCCTGCGGATATTAGGATTTAGGGTTCGGGGTTCAGGGTTCGGGTTGTAGGTTTCCGATTTAGGGTTGAAGGGTTTTGGGGGAGCTTACGGTTTACCACAATAATGGAGAAGCAAAGGCAAAGAAAATAGACAATGAAATGGACACTTGGATTATGCAGTTCTTCTTCCCCCTACTCAGGAAATCTTTACCTGGACCCCAAAAGTATGTAAAACAATGGCCTTTATGGCTATTATTATGGGTTTAGGGTTATTATTTTACATACTTTTGGGGTTTAGGTACGGACACTTTACACCAGTACATCATCTTCGGGCGCTCATCTCCAAGAGCCGGAACTTAAAGGAGCCATCCTCTAAACTCCTTACAAGGGTTTATATATTTATATAGGGGATTCTACGGGGCCCTTATGGGGCTTAAGGGTTACGGACTTTTATAAGTATAGTTCAAATCCCTTATGGGGCTTAAGGGTTAAGGGGTTTTATGAGTATAGTTCAAATGACCCAAACCCACCTGAATCCTCGTTGTAGAGCTCGAAAAACCAGGGGCCCCTGGTTGTTGGGCACGCTAAACCTAGACCCTCAAAATCTTTAAACCCCCTCAACCCCAAACCCCTAAACCCCCCCAAACCCCCAAACCCGTATCACACCCATCTGCTGCCTTAAAGGATGGTAGCACTTGCAGAGACTTCAGGGGGATTCTTTAGGGTTTAGGGTTTAGGATTAATAAGCCCCTCCTTTTAAGGCCTTAATATTAGGATCCCTATTATGATCCCTTTTAAGCGGAGGGGGTTTATTAATCAGAGTTAGGTGTAAGACAAGGCACCTCGCAGTAACTCGCGTGAGACGCCAAACATGAAACCTCACAGCACTAAAACCTCGTGGCTCCCGATTCCCTAATCGCCCTACTCACCCTAAACCCTACCTGTAACCCCAATAACCCACAGTCTCAGGGGTTACACCCACTAATGAAAGGGTACTTACTACTAAACTGTAGGTTATTGGAGCCACAGGTAAGCCCTTAGCCCTGAACCAATGCAGCCTTACCAAGCCGTGAATCCCATGACCTGCAGCCGAACCCCTGAATCCTGCACGGTTCACCACTAACCTAACCTGGCCCTAGAAGCCCAGGTACCCATATAGTAGGTTCTTGGGTTTTCCATAGTGCAAGTTTATATACGGACCCAAGGACAGGAACCCAATACATAGGTAACGGGCTTCTAGGGTGGGCTGCTGCGTTTTATGTTCGGGGACCTGATTAACTACCAAGTATATTTAAAGTCTAGGGTTTAGGGTTACCCTAAACCCTAAGCCCTAAACCAATATAATTCTCATAACTAACTTGCGTTCCTTAGCAGCAACCCGGTAGTCGAAGAGCCCCCCAATACTTGGGCCCAGTACTCAACCCTACCCTAATCGCACACCTTTCGCCCAAAGTCCTACATGAGCCATAGTCTAGACTCCTAGTATCCCTCTTCATAATAAACTTCCCTCAACCCCAAACCCCCAGAACACGCTTATATGAGCCCTTGTCTAAACTCCTGGTATCCCCCTTAATATCCCCTATAGTAGTCCCCTATAAAATCCCCTATAGAATGCCCTTTAAGGAGTTTAGACTGTAGCTCATCTAAGGGTTCAGGGTTTCGGGTTTAGGTTCAGGGTTTACTAAACCCCAGAACCTTAAAGCCTAAAACTGGGGGCTTAGGGTTCAGGGACTCCACTCATCAGACAAAAGCCTACAGCTTGCGGAATCCCTTGAAAAAGCCTGAGACTCTCTAAGGACCCCAACTCTGTAGACTTACATCCGAAAACCTAGGTATAGTATAGGGCTTAGGGTTAAGGAGTTCAGGGACCCGAAATTCTGAACCATAAACCCTTAACCCTGTAGCCCTGAACCCTAAAACTTAAACTTTCAAACCCAGAAGAAGGTGAACTCCTAAACCCTAAACCCTAAGCCCTAAACCCTAAATCCTAAACCCTAAACCCTAAGCCCTAAACCCTAAACCCTAAATCCTGTCAGCTGCCTCCGGGTTGGACCCGACTGTGGCGCCAAGGCAGCACCAATTCTCTCGAGCTGTTGAGAAAACCTGGAAGTTTTACTGGGTTGCTGTTAAGGAACTTAATTTAAGTTACCATAATGGGTGTGTATATATATATAGTAAATAATAGGGTATCCCCAATGTAGTAACTTAATTTAAGTTCCTTAACAGCAACCCAGTTTAGGGCTCACGTTTGGGGATCTGAGGTTGGGACGTCAGGTTTAGGGCTTAGGGTTTGGGGTTCGGGTTTTTTTAACTTGCTGGGTGTGGGGTTGAGAGAATTCTGTGGTTGCGGCTTAGCGTTTACGGGTTAGAGTTCAGGTCATCAGGGCTGGATGGGGAGTGTGTATGCTCAGTTTAAAACAGGGGGTTACTGCACGGGCTTATTTGAGTGAGCTATGGTTTAACCTCCTAGTCTCCCCCTTGATAACCTTCAGAATACTCCCCTATATAATGCCCTATATAACCCCTTTGAGGACGTTAGACTGTAGCTCAAATAACTAGCAACATCGTTTTCAAGTCTGTTCGAAGTACCTTATACCAGAATCATGAAAGGAATCTCGGGCCATATTATTGGCAGGCATTTGGGAGTTGAAAAATTAGCGGGTACCTTTGGGGGATCCCCATAATAAGAATTTAGTACTCTGGGGTCTATATTGGTGTCCCCTACTTAAGGAAACTACCATTTAGGCTTCTACATGATAAAGGTTCAACATTCTAGCTTTCGGAGAGGAACTACGTCACGTGCGTGGAGTGTGCTGTGCAGTTCAAGGCTACTGAAAATGCAGTAAACGCATGGTTGCGGCAACAAGTTGCGGTAGGGACAGTTCTCAATGGCCATTTCGTCACACTGGCTGAAGATAGGGAGGATCATGTTCTTGTTCCTGAAGGAGTCGACAGCCATTTTCGCTCGCTTCCGCAGATGCTCATAGCTCCTGTTGAACCAGAAGAGTTCTCCCGAGCCCCATTGGTAGGCGTAGATGATGTGACGATTCGAGATCAAGTCCGGAGTCTGAATAACTCTCCCTAGAAGCCCAGTTGCCTATATATTGGGTTCCTGTCCTTGGGTCCCTATATAAACGTATACTATCTATAACCCAAGAACCTACTATATGGGTACCCTGGGCTTCTAGGGTCTGATTTTGGTCTCCATAACACGTCCGCCTTCCAGCGCTTGGAGCTGAAGATCAACCACCAGTTCAATCTTCGAGGAACATCTAGCCGTGGAACATTTGCGATTACTAATTTTTGTATGGTTACAATTTTACGATCAGTCCTAGCATTAACCATGTAGGTTCTATTTATAGTCTATTGGGCCCTATGTAGGCATTATTTATCTATAGACTTAGAGCCCCAGGGTTACTTTCAGCTTCCATGGGATGTCCTAAGACACCAACTATAGAAGTTTCCAGCTTGTTTTCCATTATCCCAATGCAACCCCAACATACTATTATAGTAGCTTCCATGTTGTTTTCAAATATGCCTAGATACCCCCTATATAACCCCTATACTACAGCGGCGCTGCATCGCATTTCGTGGGGTACAGCAAGGACATACTTCAGTGGCCGTCAGCGACCTTTGACGTGCGAGGGTTTTGGGGTTCAGGGCTTAGGGATTAGGCTTCAGAGTTTAGGGCTAATCATGGTTTCCTGAAGGATCCTTAAGAATCAAGGGGCTTAGGGTCTGAGGCTCTTTGGGGAGGTGTAGGGTTTAGGGCCCTAAATCAGATTACTATATCCAGGTCCAGAAGCCGTACTTCCTAAACCATAAACCCTAAAGTATGTAGATACTTAAAACCCTTTGTGCTCAGTGACGCCTACAGCGAACGGAATGCTTGCTCAAGCATGCCAGCCACCCTGTAGTGGCACTAAGGCAAAGTTTTCTTGCCAAGCTCCCAAACAGCCCAAACATGAAACCCTCAGCCCCGAACCCTCAACTAGGGTTTAGGCTTTAGGGTTTAGGCTTTAGGATTTAGGGTTTAGGGTTTAGGGTTTAGGGTTACGGAAGCCTCAAAACCCTCCCTCAACCCAAGAAGGAAACCCTAAACCCTAAACCCTAAACCCCTAGCGGCCCTAGCAGCGATTCGATCTACGCACTCGTCGTCCCTCTTTGGGTTGTGCGCGTGGTTTAGGGTTTTAGGGCTCAGGGGGGTAAGGTTTTGGGGGTTTTGGGGTTTAGGGCTTAGGGGTTAGGATTTGGGGTTTTCGGTTTAAAGGCTTTGGGGTCTGGGGTTCCTGGATAGGTTCATGCGGAATCAGGGCAGAAGGGGCAGGGTGCTCATCGACGGAACCCTTAACCCTGAAACCCTAAACCCCTAAAACCCTAAAACCCTGAAACCCTAAAACCCTAAAACCCTGAAACCCTAAACCCCTGAAACCCTAAACCCTTGACCTGATTGTCTGAGTCCCAGGATCCTTTGAATAGAGACATAGAGCATCTTTTCTGTTCCATTTGATCTCTATTTTGGTGATAAGGCTTAAGGGTTTAGGACTTAGGGTTACCTGAACCCCCAAAAGTATGTAGAATAATTGCCTTTTGGGCTATATTTTGGTGTTTTGGGCTATTACTTTGCCCACTTTTGGGGTTTAGGTAAGGGTTAAGTATTAAATGCTCCAGACTTGTGTCCTAAACGTCATATTCCACATAGCCTATAATCTCCCCCCTTAATTACAAAACCTCCTTAGCTCTCTGACAATAAACATCCCGCATAAAGTGCCAGTGAATACTAAAGGCTATACAATTACCCTCCCCCGAACTAACATGGAAACCCATATAGCCCCCTTTTATGTAAGGACTGTAGTCTATATAGGGCCCTTTTTGGGGTTTCCATGTTAGTTTCCGGGAGTGTAGTAGAGGAGTAAGGGTTGTTTGCTAAGGTGACGGGATCATATGCGTACTTGGAGGGTCAGGGGGACGTAGTAAGTAGGTTAATACGTCCTATAACCCATACAGTAACCCTAGTTGTCCTAATTATTGATCTACTTACTAGGTCCCCATGACCCTCCAAGCACATATACACACATATATCCAAACTGACTGCAAACCTCTTTCCAAACCCCTAAACCCCGACCCCTGAACCCGCAAACCCTAAACCCCTAAACCCTGAACCCTAATCCCCAAACCCTGGGCCCTAAAACCTAAACACCAAAAACCCTAAAGTTTAGGATTAAGGGTTGGGGTTTAGGATGTAGGGGTTAGGGTTTAGGGATACCCTGAACCTACGGCTGTGCAGCTGTGCAGCTCGAGGACATCACGCGGACTTTGGAACTCCAGGAAAAGATAGCCATACCCTCGGCGACCTCAAGGTGTAGGGGTTTAGGGTTAGGGTTTGCGGTGTTGGTCTAACATGCGGCCTTAACCTTGGGATTTGTCCCAGGTGTATATTCCAGAGATGCCCCCGGAACCCTCCAAAGAGGCTGAGGGTCCAGATTAAGCGCCCCAGACTCCACAGCTTAATTTAGGGTTCAGGGTTGGGGGTTCGGTTAGGGTTTAGGTAGGTTGCTATTCAGGGAGAGAACTCAGAACAGCTCTCTAGAACAACCCCCCCAACCCCCTAAACCATGCGGGACCATACTGCAGAGGGCACACAAATGCACCATGTATCTGACAAACTACCATTTTAGGGTTTAGGGTTATGACCTTCTATTGAGAGTATCAATGTTTAGGGCAGTGGGAGGGAGTTGTTATTAGAGGCAACGATTACTTAGGCTGCTGTTTTCAAGGTGAAAATGAAACCAAGTTGCCCTAATATGGGCCCTGACCCTCAGGGGCTTCCTGTACCCAAAGAGGTATGATCTGAATTCAGTTTGTAGGGTGGAAGGTCTTGCGCTGGGAGTCGTGTCCAGCATGGGTCCTCACACAGGCGCTGCTTTAGGAAATCTAATCCCGGGCCCTGGACCCCAAGCCTCAGCTAAACTTTTCTTGCTCGGAAAGCCAATGGAACTTCTCACCCTAAACCCTAAACCCCTAAACCCCTGAACCCCTAAACCCTAACCCTAAACCTGAGAGTCTTTGCGCGCATCTTCAACGTGGAGTGCCCAGGCCAGGCTGGAACTGCAGAAGTCCCAAAATTCAGCCTCGCCCAACGTTTGAGGCTTTGGCAGTACGCGGCAGGGCGCATTTTTTCGTTCGGGGCTCCGACCTCTGAAGGCTCTTGGAGGCTGCTGGAGGCACCTGGCCCCTGGAGGCCGTTGGAGGCCCTAAACCGTAAACCCTACCCCCTAAACCCTAAACCCTAAACCCCTGGAGGTGGAGGCGTCTGCACCCCCCTGGACACGCCTGAAGGCCCCTGGAGGCTGCTGGAGCGCTTTGATGGTTACGCCCCTGGAGCGTTTTGCTGGTTACTATGTAATATATACTATGTTCTATTTTTGGGTTTCCTGTTTAGGGTACCCTTTTTTCGTGGAAAACCTTCTCTCATTTCGTGTAGGGTTTAGGGTGATAATTTGGAGTGGGCTCGCGTTGAGAGGCCCCACCAGCCGCGTGCTAGCGTTTACAATAGGGTTTAGGGTTTCAGGGGATATCTGCAGAACATTGGCTTTGAGTTTGAGGGACTTGCAAACATGGATATGGATGACATTATGACTGATGATCCCTCTGCTCCTACGCTGGTCACTGTTGAGGGTGAAGACATACGGTTCAGGGTTTAGGGGGTACATGTCGGACAGTCGGGCAGTGGGGCCCTAAACCCTAAGCTCCAAATCCTAAACCCTAAACCTACGCCGCTGCTCAGGGTTTAACAGCATGGGGTCCAGGAGTCACTGTCACAGAATGGTGCTCCCTAGTTACATAACAATACTTGTTAGTTTGCATGAATAAGGAGGGTTGTTACTCCAATTGTGGAGCATCACATGGAAAATGAAGTAGACACGGGGGTTATATAGCGGCTTATAGGGATGAGGGTTTCCAAAAATTAGGAGTACTTTTTGGGGGTCCCCATAAAAAGGCTTCTGTATAGTATCTTGGGGCTTATATGGTTTATGGAAACTACCACTTATAAATCCATCAAACATAAATCATAGGGTGCATAACTACAGTATACTTATCTCCGTTACGAGTTGTCTATAGCCCAAGTTACAACTTAGGTGCAGTAGCTGACAATAAGCCAAACCATAGCCGGAAGTTCTTATTGGGGTATAGTGCCATCATGGAGTAAGCCGCAATTTTACCCTGGACCCTCAAGCGTGCATACTTAGAGCCATCTCTGGCTGAGCACCATAGACCTTAACACATAAACAGCGAATCCCAAATCCATGCAATCCAACCAGGCAGGTATATCATGAAGCGCTCGTAAATATCCATACTCGTAACTATAAGAGACTGTGGGATATGGTCGTTTCCCTAATAGGGGGAAACATATAAACCCCAAAAGACTACAATCCTTATTATGGGGACCCCTACAAAAGGGTACCCATAACCTTGGAAACCCCCCCATATGACCCATAGTCTAAACTCCTAGTACCCCTCTTAATAACCACTATAGTACTCCCCTAGTATATATAATCCCCTCAGGTATCCCCCCTTGAAAGAATTGAGACCATAGCGCATATGACCCAGACTGCTCCAGAAGCCCTGAACCCCATGTTGTATCCACGCGCAGGCTGTACCCTACAAGCCAAACTGACTCCTCCTTCCTCATTTAGGGTTAATTAGGCTTTAGGGTTTAGGGTTTAGTGTCACTGGGATACTATAAAGCATGATATCTCCATGTTCCTTGTTTGGGCTGACACTATTATAGCCTAGAATGAGAATCCAACCAGAAACCAACCACGAAGGAAGATCTTAACTAACTGTGCCGCGACAACTCATCCATAGTTAACACGCGTTAAATTGCCAGAGCGACATGCACTCCAGCCGAAACCCTGCGAACCCTAAATATTACAAGGACCCCCCACCCTGTGCTAGTCGTATAATAGGAATATATCGAGACCCCAATATAATCCTTCTTATCTTGTATAGTCACTCTTACTCTTACTTGGTCAGGGGTCAACCTAACCTAAACCCTAAACATAAAACCCTTGACCCTGAAATCTAAACCCCTCAACATGCTCCCTGGCTGCGTGCGATGTCCATGGGAAGGTAGAAGAAGCGAAGCCTGCTCTGAGACTTGATTAGGCTTTAGGGTTGAGGGTTTAGGCTGCATAAGTAGATAAAACAATCCAGAAACCCTATAAATCCGCCGACCCCGCTCTGCGG
>CAJNIZ010005760.1:0-12098 GCA_905231905.1 Symbiodinium pilosum | reverse complement strand
CGCACTCCTATTTGCATCCAGTGCGCACTCCAAAATAAGCATCCAGTGCGCACTCTTTTTGCATCCAATGCGCACTCCTCAAATCTGCATCCACTGCCGAGTGTTTTGTAGGGTTTAAAGTTTTCAGGGTTTAGGGTTTTTAGGGTTTAGGTGGGTCTTTTTGGGTTGAGGTTTTTTAGGGTTTAGGGTTTTTGGGGTTTAGGGTTTTTAGGGTTTAGGGTTGTTTAGGGTTTAGGGTTTTTAGGGTTCAGGGTTTTTAGGGTGGTTTCCAGGGTTTACGGTTTTCAGGGTTTAGAGGTTTTAGGGTTTTTGTGGTTTAGCATTTTTAAGGTATATTTTTGTTAGGGTTTAGAGTTTGTAGACACGTGCATCAGGGCTTTAGGGTCAAGAGTTTTGGGGTTTAGGGTTTTTGGTGTTTAGGGCTTTAGGATTTGCGGTTTTTGGGCTTTAGAGTTTTTAGGGTTTCGGGTGTTTGGGTTTAGGGTTTTTAGGGTTTCGGGTGTTTGGGTTTAGGGTTTTTAGGGTTTCGGGTTTTCTGGTTTAGGGTCTTTAGGGTTTAGTGTTTTTTCCGGTTTAGCGTTTTTACGGTTTGGGATGTTTAGGGTTCGGGGTTTGTAGGGTTTAGAGTTTCTAGGGTTTAGGGTTTTTACGGTTTAGGGCTTTTAGTGTTTTTGGGGTTTAGGATTTTTGAGGTTTAGGGCTTTTAGGGTATAGAGTTTTTAGACGCGCGTATCAGAGTTTTAGGGTTTAGGGTTTTTAGGGTTGAGGGTTTTTAGGGTTTAGGGTTTTCAGGGTTTAGGTGATTTGATGGTTTGTACTGGTTTTTGAAAAGTTTTCAGGGTTTTGACGGTTTAGGGTTTTAGGGTTTAGGGTGTTTAGGGTTTATGGCTTTAAGGGTTTAGTGCTTTCAGGACTTAGGTGGTTTTTGAGGTTCAGGGTTTTTGGGGTTTAGGGTTTTTAGGGTTTAGGGTTTTTACGGCTTATTGCTTCTAGGGTTATAGGCGGTTTTTAAGCTTTAGGGCTTTTACGCTTTAGGGCTTTTACGGTATAGGGTTTTTAGGTATTAGTTGGTTTTGAAGGTTTATGGTTTTTAAGGTTTAGGGTTTTTACGGGTTTTTAGGGTTTAGGTGGTTTTTGGGGTTCAATGTTTCTAGGGTTTAAGGTTTTTGCGGTTTAGGGTTTTTAGGGGTTTGCGTTTTTAGGGTTCAAATGTTTTTTAGGGTTTAGGGTTTGTACAGTTCAGGGTTTTTAGGGTTTAGGTGGTGTTTTAGGGTTTAATGCTTTTAGGGCTTAAAGTTCTTTCGGTATAAGGTTTTTAGGGGTTATGGTTTTTAGGGTTTTTAAGGTTTAGGACGTTTAGGGTTTAGGATTTTTAGGGTTTAGAGTTTTTAGACACGCGCATCAGGGTTTTAGGGTTTAGGGTTTTTTGTGGTTTGGGGTTTTAGGGTTTAAGGTTGTAGGATTTAGGGTTTGTAGGGTTTAAGGTTTTTAGGGTTGTGGTGTCTGCCAAGGTGGACTTCGTCACTGTGACGTGCTCGGCAGCGAGAAGCACCTCGGTAGCTTCAGCATGTTATCAATTGCAACCTTCAGCTTCTGAGTACCCTCCCCCAAAGCATCTTAAACCCTACACCCCAAACCCTGTTCTGAAATGCCCCAAAAGACATCTCAAAACTAGTGCCCTTGTTCGCACGCAGACATATGGTAGTTTATGTAGGGGACCCCAATAATAGAGACCCCAATCGACTATCGTCCTTTTCACAGGGCCCCCGATTAATTTTGAGAAACCACTGTATGGTGTGGCGGATCCAGCTGTGAAACTGAACCGAAACCCTATAAACCCTAAATGCGGCAGGCTGCTACTCGCACGCCACCCAGCACAAGGAGGGACTTGGCCAGGGGAGACTGGATGGCCTCATGTGAACTATTGCCGGAACTCTTTAAAACGGGGTTATTTAGGGGATTATGTACAGGAGTATGATAGAGGTTCGTAAGAGGGATAAAAGGAGTTTAGAATGGATGCCCCCGTGAGATGTACGGTGTTTCTTGTTGTCTGGCCTACTGGTCATTGAAAACTTGGCGAGTGTGTTGTCGGTCCCCAAGTTTCGGTGTATTTCTTGAGGTTATCGGTTATCGTTTTTGGTGAGAGTGTTAGCGTTTTCAAAAAAAAGCGCGTCATGCTGGCAGGGCTGTTAAAAGGATCCACACAGGTCCAGAAAGAAGAAAAAAATACGCCGGCCAAAATAAAGCCTCAGTTCTGGCCATGTTCCAGTGGGACGAACATGCGATCCGAAATCCTGCAAACCCCAGATCCTAAACCCTGAACGCAAACTTCCAAAGCCTGCACCCTAAGCGTCAGGCCCTAAATCCTGCACCCTAAACCCTTAGCCCCAAATCCTAAATCCCACGCCTTTTGTGGACCTGGGAGTCTGCCCTTCGTGCGCGTACAACTACTGTGTGGTGCTGCCTGCAGCTCAAGCCCATCGGAACCTCATGCCCGCGCCTAGTCAAAATAAGGCACGCTGGGCTAGGGACCCCAAGAATATCCAGGAACGCTAAGGGAATTAAAGGAGTCCTTACCCTAAACCCTAAACCCGAAACCGTGGACCCTAAACCCCAACCCTAAACCACGTTGGGATTCTTTTCAGAAACTTCCATGCCAGGGCCTTCTCAAAATTGGGTTACCGGGGGGAATCTTCAGGATCTTGTTCAAGATTCTGCATTTGATATGACCTGTAATCTAACCTCCCAGGTCCACCTTTAGGGTTTCGGGTTTGCCTAAACTCCAACCTCAACTCAACTCCTGAACCCCGAACCTTCTTGACGAACACCGCATGCGGGCACCTCCGGCCTCCAGCTGCTGTAACGTGCGATGCATTGGCTGCTGGCATCTTGCCTGGCTCTCAGCGCAGGTTTGGGGTTCAGCAGTTGAGTAACCAAGACTGGGAAAGCAGGTTTGCTAGTTCAGCAGGAAACCTGCGTGGGGTCTCATGTGACAATCTATCATTAAGGGAGCCACTGGACCACTGCCCCTCCTCTTGGGCGCATGCCGCCACGGCCCAAGGTAGCCCAGGAGCCAAGACACGTGCAGAGTCGGCAAGAGACCTGGCCTGCCGCGCAGAGTCGAGCGAGAAGAGCACCTGTGCGGAGCATGGTTCAGGCAGGATGGCTCGGGGCTGAGAGCGCAGGACAACAGAAGGGCAAGAAGACAGGGCAAAATGAAGCTTGAATTCTTGGTGTGTGCCTGTCGCCAGGTGTTTTCAGAGATTTCCGCCAAACGAACACTAACAGAAAGCCTCTGGCCAGATCTCTTGACATCCCTGTGGGTTTTGGTTGGAGAGTTTAGGGTTTAGGGTTGGTTTTAGAGTCTAAGGTTGAGGGATTTGGCTTCATTCTTCTTTCGGGGGCCTTTTGTACATGGGGCAACTTCTGAATCTCTGCGAGAACAGGGCCAAAGGAATGTAAGGAGACCCAAACCGCTGCTGTACACGGAAAGCACCTGTCCGAAGTTGGGGAACTGACTTGCTGTCGGCTCGGCTTGAATTCGTGCCTTTGGAGACGGGCGTGTTGCCAAAAGAACACAAAGACACAGCGAACGGCGCAGCAACCTGAGAGGCTGCTGTCGCAGAAAACAGGCCGGACACTCCCTTTGGTTTTGAGGCCAAAGCTGAGGACTTTCTTCATTACTCTTTTGGGGTCTTTTGTACACGGGGCATCTTCTGCGTCTCCACTAAACTCGCTACACCAGGGCCGAAGGAATGCGTCAGCAGATCCAAATGCTTACTCGCGCCGAGTGTATTTGCATGGCAAGCAGTAGAGCAGGGCCAAGCAAACGAACACTAACAGAAAGCCTCTGGCCAGATCTCTTGACATCCCTTTGGGTTTTGGTTGGAAAGTTTAGGGTTTGGGGCTGGCTTTAGAGTCTAAGGTTGAGGGATTTGGCTTCATTCTTCTTTCGGGGGCCTTTTGTACATGGGGCAACTTCGGAATCTCTGCGAGAACAGGGCCAAAGGAATGTAAGGAGACCCAAACCGCTGCTGCACACGGAAAGCAACTGTCCGAAGTTGGGGAACTGACTTGCTGTCGGCTCGGCTTGAATTCGTGCCATGGAGACGGGCGTGTTGCCAAAAGAACACAAAGACACAGCGAACGGCGCAGCAACCTGAGAGGCTGCTGTCGCAGAAAACAGGCCTGACACTCCCTTTGGTTTTGAGGCCAAAGCTGAGGACTTTCTTCATTACTCTTTTGGGGTCTTTTGTACACGGGGCATCTTCTGCATCTCCACTAAACTCGCTACACCAGGGCCGAAGGAATGCGTCAGCAGATCCAAATGCTTACTCGCGCCGAGTGTATTTGCATGGCAAGCAGTAGAGCAGGGCCAAGCAAACGAACACTAACAGAAAGCCTCTGGCCAGATCTCTTGACATCCCTTGGGTTTTGGTTGGAAAGTTTAGGGTTTGGGGCTGGCTTTAGAGTCTAAGGTTGAGGGATTTGGCTTCATTCTTCTTTCGGGGGCCTTTTGTACATGGGGCAACTTCTGGATCTCTGCGAGAACAGGGCCAAAGGAATGTAAGGAGACCCAAACCGCTGCTGCACACGGAAAGCACCTGTCCGAAGTTGGGGAACTGACTTGCTGTCGGCCAAGCTCGGCTTGAATTCGTGCCATGGAAACGGGCGCGTTGCCAAAAGAACACAAAGACACGGCGAACGGCGCAGCAACCGGAGAGGCTGCTGTCGCAGAAAACAGGCCTGACGAGGACATTATTCATTACTCTTTTGGGGTCTGTTGAAAATGGGCACCTTCCGCATTTTCACTATATCGGGGCCTGAGGAAGGCGTGGGGACATCCAAGCGCCTCCTCGCGCTAAATCTTTCTGCATGGCAGGCAGTAGCACTAATTTCTGGGACACATCTTCAGATTGGAAAAAAATCACAGGCACTGTGGCAATATCGCTCCGTCAGCGACCAAGGCAAGGGACGAGACGTCATCAAGGAAGAGCCTGTTTCCGACAGCATTTCCGATGTCAGATCTAATCGCTCGCCTGGCTCGCCTCACGGAGACACGCAGACGAGTCGTGCTCGCCAATGCCGCACGGGCATGCGGGAAAACCAGTTCGCCGGTGTTCCCCTGGAAAAGAGCTGCCTTTAATATGTTGCAGGCCATGCTGCGAAGAGCCTGGGCTTCCGCGAGCTCCTTGCTGATGGGGGAACGCTGGTCGGGGTCTTTCCGCAAGAAGACGAACGCTCGGCTGATGGCCCTGTCCAGGATCTCAGCCGACTCTCTGATGGTTTTGTGTTTCTCACAACATGGTGCCTCCCCATCATTGTCGTCTGAGTCAGAAACTATATGGGGTGGTGATGTCGCATCAGTCAGCCCTGGTTCCAACGCAGCTGCTTTGGTGGGGCCAGTGCCCGCGGGTCTGCGGGGTCGGCTTGAAGGAAGGGCATACCTTTCCAACCTTGAGAGGAGTACCTTACCGCAGCACGGTAAAAGGTCCACAACCGGCCCGCAGTGTGCACCTGCTGCTATCTCTGGCCCCACTTCGGGGCAACCCGAAACATGTCCCGCAGGTGGCCCCAGGCCTCCAGGGATGGGGCACTCTCAAGGCGAGTTTTGAGAACTCGCCCCGACAAAGTGGAGCCATCCACAAGATGGCTCGGGCGGCGCCTCCACCCCCGTTGCATTGTTTGCAGCTTCCCCAAGAAGCTGCAGGAGGAACAGGCACCAGACTGCACCAGCAGCTGAGCCGCAGCACAGGACCCCAATATGCTGAGCAAATACATATTCGGGAAAGCCTGCGTCCTGTTTGCCTGCACAGTGCCTCCAAGGCGGCCCTGGTGGCAGAGGTTGCTAAGCACACAAAAGCACAGCCCATGCTCAGCACCAAAGTGCGGCAGGTAACTCCGGCTCGCAGCAGCTTGCCAGACGCGTGCAGCTTGCAAGGCCAGTCCCGGAGAGGCCCCAATCTAGCAAAGCCGGGGTTACCAACAGCCTTGCAAGAAGATCGAGTTGTGAAGTCGCGTCCTCATCCAGCTGCCAGTACTGACTGTACCGCTGCCTGTGCCGCTGCCTGGGTGGCATGCCTGGGACTTGCCAAAAAACCTCTAGCCATGTGTCTAGAGCCGATAGTAGGTTGTTAGCATTATTAGAGAATGCCCGCACGAGGTGGCGCAGCCCCAACTGGCCCAATAGTGCAACCCAGTCCTCCACATCAAGAGCAGCTCGCGGCGGCTGCTCGCCAGGCCAAGTCCTGCCGCAGAGCACATTTCTCGTCTCGTGACAGGGACTTTGCGTCAATCGGAATCTTGGGCCATTCCACAACTGGCGTGGCACACTCCAGTATAGCTGTATGAAAGGCCATGTATCTCGTGTATCTTGGGGCGTGACATTAATGGCCCAGCAGCGCAAGCCAGTCCTCCGTGCGGGTGGACAATCGGGCGCATCATCAAGAGCAGCTCACGGTGGCTGCTCGCCAGGCCAAGTGAAGGCCAGAAACAAAAGTCTGGAAACCCATGAGTACACGGAATTTACCGATTATAGTGAGGACTCCTGGTTACAATCTCACAAGTCCTAAGCCCCAAACCCCAGTCCCGTTGTACTGTTCACGGGAATGTTGCCCACGCAAAGTGCGGGCCGCTCCTCAGGTTTTGTGCGTGTCCGCCCCATCGCTTACGGTATACAGTATCAGGTTCAGGCTCTAGATCCGAAAACAATAGGGGTTCGACTGACATTTTATTCCCAAAACTGGAACTGCTTGTAAAAGCAAACAATGTGCAATAATGGGGCCGGAATGTAAGAACCTTTACTCCATCCATGAAGCATATTTGGGACGCCTTAAGACACAAGACTCCCACATACCCTTTAGATACTCCAAGAAACTAGTATAACCACGCTATACCTCCTACTTTTGGACTGAAACGGGTGGCGAACACTACAATCTCAGAGTCACAGCTGCCTCTCGAATAGGTGTTGATCGACTTTCGGAACCCATAGATGCAGGGTTTAGGGTTAAGACTTTACGGATACAAGAAAGGAGCCCCTCCCCCTACCCGTACACATACATGAGAACATACGTACACCACAAACTCGGGTTGACGGGGGAGGGGGGGAGAGCGGTGGGGCGGGGAGGGGGGGGGTGGGCCAAATACTGCACCTGCCAACAGTTCGGGACCAAAAGTTACAACTAAGTAAAAAAAGTTACAACTAAGCAAAAAAAAGTTACAACTAAACCAGCTACCTCAACAATCTATATATACACATTGAGATTCACACGCATTTACAGTGTTTAAGATGCCTTGACCCTAATCCCTATACCTAAACCTGTGGTTAAGATGCCTAGGCTTAGGGTACATTTCTGTGCCATCTCACATGGGAAGCCCTCGAACTGCTAGCTCTCTCTTTGCAGTCTCGACATGAAACACGAAGCCAATCCATAGCGTCTAGCGTTTAACGTTTGGGGTTTAGGCTGAGGGCTTGAGATGCAAACTAGGGTTTAGGGTTTAGGGTTTAGGGTTAACTGGGTTTGGACAGGCGCTAGACAAAGGAATGTATGGGGCCTAAGTGACTACGACCATCATTTTGAGGTCTACTGGAAGCACGTACCCTATACCACGATTCTGCAAGAAATCGAGGACGATAATGATGGTTGTGTGTCATTTCTTAGGCCTCTGATTACCCTCGCCAAACTAACCTTTTCTTGCAAAGACCGTAATTGCTGTTGTGCCATTCCATGATTGTCTGGCGGAGAGTGTGACAACATCGGTTTTAATTTTTGCCACAGTTGTCAGAAACTGGGCACATCCCTGAGTAAGTACATGAGCTATCAAACAACTTCTGGTATACACAGGAACATGTCCTATAACCAGTGCTCTAAGGACGCTTGTGCAAAGCGCGCATACACCCTCTTTACGATATCAAACTGAAACAAGTGGTACTGATACTGCTGATACTAAGCATCCTACATGACGCCAAGTGGGAAAGGTAAAACTAACCAGGAGCAACCTCCCCCTGAACCCGAAACTTTAAGCCTGGACTCCGAAACCCAAACACTCGACCCTCACCTGGACCTCCAAAGTAGTTCCAAAGTAGTTCAAGAAAGGCCCAAAACCCTTAAGGGTTTAGGGGTTTAGGGCTTAGAAGACGGAAGCCCTGAACCCTGAACCTTTTGTGTCTGGGAAGTAACAGGGAGAAGTAAAGCACACGACTGCTGGGTCCAACTCACTGTCGGCGCATGAAGCCGCACTTTGCCTCTCTTCAGGAAGGGCTTCAAGTTGTTTAGGATTTAGGGTTAGGGTGTTTGTTTTTACAAGCCTTCGGACTTTTCGTCTGCCCGGCTCGGCAAAGGGTTCTTACCAGAAACTTCACTTCCATACATGTTGTCAACACACAACCGACCAACGCAAGTTTCGGGTTTAGGGCTTCTAGAGCACAGAGCTACTGCAGGGCCTAGGGTGTACATGTAGAGTTTGAGGCCTACGATACACGCCGAAAAGGCTCACGGGGTTGTAGCTTCAGGCGCCACTATATATCTAATATCGTGCTGAATCTTCAAAGAAGGTAATTAGTTTCCACAACTAGGGGGACCCGAATATAGACCCCAACATATTGTGTTCCTGATGATTGAGACCACCAAAAAAGTACCCCTAGTTTGAGGAAATCACAGGAAATTGCTTCACAGGGTTGCTGCTAAGGAACTTAAGTTAAGATACTATGAAAAAGGAAACCCCAGTATTTACTCTATACCCATATTTTGGCAACTGGTTTCTTAACACCAACCCCGAAAAGGCCGGCCAATGACAACGGAAGCCCTTGTTGCTTCATCTTTGCGCCATGTCGGCAAAGCGACAAAAACTCAGTTCCTTAGGGAATATAGGATCTAGGGGCACCCCTAGATTGCGTTTAGGGTTTAGGGCTTGTCTCGTTCTCGCTGCTAGTGGCTAATGCTTTGTATGGCGACTCCCACGCACAGACGACGAGTTCAACGTTGACGAGATTTACCCTAAGGATCCAAGTAGCCCAAAGTAGGAATTGTTCATAGACCCCTAAACCCTAAACCCCAAACCCTAAACCCCAAACCTTAAACCCAAAACCCTTAACCGTAAACAGGAATTTTCTGTAGACTTACAGGCACAAAGTTGGAGTCATTTGTAGACTGGGATCCCCAGTGTTAGCAGGGATCCTCATGAGGTTGTGTACATCCTGCGCGGACTATAGCAGGGCTGTTACCAGGGGTTCAGCCCAAGACGCCCTTTTCGGGTGTGTCTAAGGCTCGTTCGGACACATGGAAGGGTAGGGTGAATCCTAGGTCCTTGCCCAGGCAATAAACTGAGGAAGTTAACCGCCCACCGACCTTGTACGCCACGAGTAACACAGACCCGAGACCTTAAATCCGTATTATAAACCCTAAACGCTGGAAACTATGACCTATAGACTCCAGCCCCCGCGGTCTCTGAAATTGCAACTCTAGCTTCAAATCCGGCATCCTACATCTTAGGGTTTAGGGCTTGCCAAAGACAGAGCCCCCCAAGTCCCCCTGGTTTTACATCCTATTGCCCACGGTGTCATCAGCCACAAACCTGATGCAACGCCATGCTCTTGCCTCTCCCCCACAGGCACTGAACCCAAAAACTCAGAACTGCAAACAAAAACAGAAAACGCATGCAAAATGAGCTCCAGACAGACATAGCACAGAGAACGGGGTTCAAAACAAAGGTAGCACAAAAGGTGGGATCTTGCAAGAAATCCCCAAACCCCAATCCCTAAAGGAAAGGCAGGGCCACGTTGGTCTGCCATGAGGTTGTGGGTATGTGCTAGACCACGACTTCCGTGTCAGAGGTCTGCATTGCCCACAATCTGGGTTGCTGTTAAGGAACTTGAATTAAGTTACCATAATCAATAATCATGGGCATATAGAAGATAGTAGGGTTTCCATTTCCCTAGGGATCCAAGTATACAAATAATGCTTACATTGGGCCCTAAAGTCTGTAAACAGTACCTACATTGGGCTATTTGGATCCCGTGGGTTTTATAGTTACTGTAAATTCCTTGACAGCAACCCAGCAAAGGGCAGCTTGTCAGCTTGCAAATGTACAGCAAGCGCCGCCCCCTGTGGCGCAGGCAGTGCCCGCGTCGCTGAGCGGTTCGTCTAGCCCCACCACTTAAACCCTCCTGAGTGCCATCTGAAACCTTTCTAAATCTTTATCTGGGCAGGTCCTTCCTGTTGAACTTACTTGAAAACTAGGATGCACATTTGCATGGGGGAGTCCCCACCACCAAATGGGGTCCCATTTTGGGGGGGAGTCTAGTGCACGAATCAAGAAGCCACATTGAGCCCGAAACCCACAAGCCCAAACAGACCCCAAACACCAACACCCTACTAACCCTGAAGCTCTAGCAAGCCCCAATTCACAACCCTTAAGAAACCCCCAAACATTAAACCCCAAAACACTGAAAGCCATGAACCCCAAAGCCCTAGTATACCACTATTAATAAACCCTCAAGCGTTCAACCTAAAATTCCTAAATCCCTGAACCCTAATCCTCAAAACACTAATAAACCACAAAAGATCCTACCCCCTTCCCCAAACCCCTACAAAAACGCTTCTAAGTCCCCTAAACCCTAAACCCTAAACCCTAAACCCTAAACCTTCCTCACTCGCAAAGAACCGTCGCCTTGTCTCCGCCGAGTCCAGTGCCGGCAGCACTAGCAATACCAGCTTCCAGAGGGTCATGGTCCCTTCAGGGTTTAGGCCAAGGTTTAGGGTTTAGGGTTTAGAGTTTAGAGTTTAGGGTTTAGGGTTTAGGGTTTGGGCTTAGGGTTTTTTAGGGTTTAGGGTTGAGGGTGTCAGGCTTAGGGTGTACCTGGAAATCCAGTAGCTTATGATCGCAATCTACGTTCCCTCGAGTTCCTACCACTGCCTATTGTTATGGTTCCAGGTAGAGCCTAGGGTTTAGGCTTGCGGTTAGTAAGCACTTCTGCAGTGATGTGGAAGCTTCCTCAAATTAGGGGTGGCATTCTTGGGTGGCCGTGATAATTAAGGACTATGCTATGCCAGAGTAGGATCCATATTGGAGCCCCGTATTAGTAGAAGTTACTATCCAATTGTGGCACTTCGTGTCTAGAAGTGCGGCTCTAGCACTGCAGCAATTTTCAAGCTTCAGGACTGACAGGGCCTAGGGCTTCGGGCTTGGGATTCAGGATGTTTGTGGAGTAGAGTTCAGGCCCCGTCTTGAAGCTCCATGAGTAAGGAACAGCCATTTGCATTTGTACTTATAACCGAGTTGTACCCATATTAACTAGGTCCCCAGTAACCCATGAATAATAATGGTACCCTTTCTCCTACTGTTCAGCTTTAATAAGGGAGACCCCCAAAGTAAAAAGGGCAAAAGGGTACTACTGGGGTACCTAGATATTAAGGAGAACAGGATGCTTCTGATGGTCGGGTTACATGTACAGCTGCAAGTAGGCCATAAAAGCCCATGGACCAAGTCAATGGCTCAGGGAGCTACATCCCACACGAGCTATTGTCTTAACTCTTCGTATCCCCCCTCTAGAATACTGCCCTAAATAGTCCCTATGCAGCCCCCTTAATGGAGTTTAGACTATATCTCACATGGTGGGCTTGCTGTGCGGCTTAGAAGAAACCTTAGGACTTTCAGGCTTTCTAAGCCCTACACCCTTAGGATCGTACGAGGAGGAGCTCCCAAGTGCGTAAGTTGGAATATAATCAGGACAAAGCTGGTGAAGTCCAATGAATTGTAATGATGGGACTTATAGCTGTAGTAGATAGAGTTTAGGGTTTAGGGTTTAGAGTTTAGGGTTGTCCTCGTGGGGTTAACTGTTTCAGGGTCGAGCTCAAGCGCATAGGTAATTGGAACAAGGTTGCGGTGCGTAGACTTTAGAATTAAGGTCTAAGGTTTGGGGTTTAGTCCGACCATAACTAGAGTCACTCTTCCTCACTGTAACTTTCGCCAAAGCGCTCTTATTAAGGGGCTGGTATATAGTCCTCTCACCCATTGTGGTGACTGTTAATGTCAGAGTGTACCCCAGGGGGGGGGAACGGGGGAAGGGAACTGCGGGGGGGAGTTCGGGTTCGGGTTCG
>CAJNIZ010005759.1:0-18802 GCA_905231905.1 Symbiodinium pilosum | reverse complement strand
AACTCTAAACCGTGAACGTAGAGGCTGTTCTCTTTTTGTCTTTTTTTTTTTTCTGCCTGGGCCAGCATGCACTATTCCGTTCCTATGTTGTTATTAATCCGTTCAGCTCGGATTTAGCTCTAATACGACCCCCTTTTTATTATTCCGTTCAGGCCTGATTTAGCTCTAATACGACCCCCTTTAATAATCCGAAGTTGACATTAAGGGTCTGAGGACCCAAAGAATAGGGCCCCTTTAAAGGGGTTATAGGGGGATATAAAGGGATATGTAGGGACTATAAGGGTATATAGGACCCCAAATAATAGGGTTTCAGGGCCCAAATACCCATAATATTATAGTATTTTGGGCCCTAAAGCCCTATTATTTGGGTCCTTGCGCCCTGAGGGGCTGCCATTTCTACAAAGTCCTTGACAAAGAAGAGCCGTCCATTCTCCACACTAAGCCCTGAGCCCTTCTTTGTTATCTTCAACCCGACCCTTTTCAAGATTTCGACTTTGAAAGGCTTCCCCTCAGCCTGGACCCATCCGGACCCTTTCGAATATATAACCCATAATATACCATAATATACTAGAATATTTGATAATATGCTGCAAAATGCTATAATACATTACAATATACTGTAAAATATTGTAATATACGATAATATACTATACAACCCCTGTGTTTGTTGTCGAAAGAGTCTGCAGAAAGGCCAGGGCCTCCTGAGCAGACAGTCAAATGTTTTGGAGGCTTGTATAGGGGTTAGGGATTATTGAAGGTTTAGGGGCTTAGGTCTTAGGGATTTCGGGACTCAGTGTTTAGGGGTTCAGGTTTTAGGGATTTAGGGTTTAGGGAGTTAGGGCTTATAAGGGCCTGGGGTTTTGTTTGAGCTTCTGGCTCAGAAGCCCCAGGTTAGATCCATCGTTCTGGTATCTTCTAAAGCCAAAACGCTCAAAGACCTACACCCGGAACCCCACATCAGGTAGAACCCGCAACTGCCTTAAAAGCTTGTGGCGATATGCACCAAGCACCGTATAAGACCGGCGCACTCAGGACATGTTCCTGCCTGTGTGGAGTTTGAGGCGCGCAAGGGCATCCCCCAACCCAGCCTTCCTTCAAAAGGGGGAGATGAGGAAACCCTACACCAGGACCCTCCTTGTACCCTTAATTGGGAATAGATGGTCCCTAATAGTGGGTACCTAGGCCCTAATAGAGGCTAGGAGGAGGGTCTAGGCACCTTAAACTCAACCCTTAATCTCCAAGCCCTAAACCCTGAAACCCGTAAACCCTAAACACAGGGTTATCGCTTTGAATTGATGCTTGAGGATTCTTCTGCTTCAGGCTTTGGGCCATCTATGAAATTGAATATGCAAGGTTTAGGATTGTTTATTTAGGGATTATAGGGTTTATGTAGGTAGTAGCCCATTGCAGGCGGATAGTTCCCAGGCGAATTGTGTCTAATATGGGGCTACCATGGTACCCAGCATTGCGTAAGATTATACCCTCCCTTGGGGAGTATATAGTCTCTTATATAAAGAGTACAGTATGATCTTACCAGGTTCAACCACCAAAACAACGCTCCTCAGGTGGCAGGTCCTTAGGAGTCCTTCTATACCACAAGGTTTGAGGCCTCATGGAAGTTCTAATAGTAGCATTACTGGGCTGCTGCTAAGGAACTTAAGTGACGTTACCAAAATAGAGGCATATGTTAGATAATGACGGGGTTTCATGATTCTGCTAACCCTAAGCCAAATATCCCGTACTACAGTAGCTTACTTCAAGTTCCTTAACAGCAACCCAGACTATAGAGACAATCGAGCTTAGAGCTTGTCTCTGCCCACCTTGCAGATGGCTTCAACTAGCTTTGAGTGCTCGGATAGGGTTTAGGGTTATTAGGGTTTGGGGGTTCAGGGTTTAGGGTTATGAGGGTTTAAGGTTGCTTCAAGCTGCCCATGAAGTGAATTCCTAAATAGGAGGACCCACTTCTGGATCTTCTCAGCAAGTTGCAAGTTATAATCCTTGTGGTAGGGATGATGTCTATCGATCTCCTGCAGAGTTTCTTGGCTGAGCAGAGCGCAGAAAGTCTGAAGGTTTGACCTCAGTTGTAGCTTGAGGAATCTGGGATTCCTGTGTAATCTCTCTTTCAGGAGATTTCGTAGGCGGGTGCGGGCCGACAGGAATCTACCCTGCTTCAGATGCCCCAAGGGGTCCGAGCCTTGAGTCGCACGTACTTTGGGCTCGAGCGGGCTCCTGTATAGATGCTGTGTTGCCTAAGTACATACTGCTTTGGTATTTGAATCCTTAAGACACTAAAAGGTTTCCCCAACATGGCCCAAAAATATACAACCTTATTGTGAACCATTACCTTGATCTTTAAGTCCTAAACCTTAAATCCTAGAAGCCACCTTTGACTTTGGGACTTGCAAAGTCAAACTCCGCGGTTTGTTTCTGCATGTTAGGCGTCCCGTGTTTGGAGGTCATGACAAGAAGGGATATAGTAGGTCATCATCAGAGGGACTGTATTTTTAGAGGTCCTTTTCTTGGGGTCATGATAAGAAGGACTGCAGTATTTTGGGGCGCTCATTGCCGCCCCTACTTGTGCAAATCCCCAAGGACTTCCCAACATGCAAGCAGCAGTGACCTTCCCTTCTTGAAAACTCCAGGCCCTAGCAGCGCACAAATCGGTTCGTCGATTTCGGTTGTACGACATAGAAGCCTGTATAACTACCAACATTCTGGTCCCAGATTCTTCGATATATGGTGTAGGGTACCTCAAATCGACTGCTGGTGCTTTTTGGGGCCCCTAAAACAGATCCCTCAGCACCACTCAAAGTCCCGAATCAAATCCTGAATTTGGATTTTTCCTCATGTACCCCGAGGATCGCCAAGGTAGCCCTCTTTCAAGAAACTTTCACATCTTGCCCTGGGCTGCAGGTCCCGTGCTGTCGTCTGTCCCAGGCGTTGCACTCGCTGGATGCTCCCACAGGCACAGGTTTCGTGGGTTTCTGGATGAGTGTCGCTAAGTGTGATGCAGTTGATAGTTCTGAGGGTCTTGTGGCCAACAGGCGAACCGAACCGTTGGACTCACATGTTCTACGTGCTGTCCTTTGGGAAGGAACGGCGGTTGCTTGTCTTAAGGCCGAGATTCCCTGTTGAGTGTCCATCAGCTTAACCAACTCTTAGGTTAGGAAACGCAGGTTAAACAACCGCTTCCCCCAATGAAGAACGTTTCCCATCTAGTTGAATTGGAGCCGGAGTATGCATGATTTGGGGGAGTTTTATGTCCTGCAGTTCACATGGTAGCCTGAGAAACTAATACATCGGCCCCCGCAGTAGCTCTTATTAGAACATTTTCAAGTAACCTGACCAAATAATTATGCTCGAGTTTGAACCGCCTAATTCTTGGCTGCTTTACCCTTGAAAACCCCGCTTACTTGGGGTATCAAGAGGACTTTGTGAGTATACTTATATAACGACGATAAGCCGCACAGTAGCCCCAGTTCTCCGAATCATGAACCCACCTAGTCCCCCTGACCCTCGAGCTACACTCTTTTTACTACCCATGGAACCTTAAATTATCCTAAACCCTAAACTTCAGGGTTTAGCATGGTTCAGGGTTTCATGGGCCCTAAACCTTAAAGCCAGCTAACCCGGCTCTGATCCCGGCCTGAAGCATCCAGTCCCTTCAAAGCTGGCCCCCTAAACCCTACTTGGAGGGTCAAGGCGACTTAGTAAGTGGCTTAATAATGGGGATAATTGGTTATTAACCTACTTTCTAAGTCCCCCTGACCCCCCAAAAGTATACCCTAAATCACAGCTGAATTGCTTCTTCCACCCACTCTAAGAGAGGCGCCGCTGTCTTCCTGAAGGGTGACGTAGAGGGAGCCGAGGCAGTCTCCCCCTGACAAGTCATCCACACGGTTTAGGTTTAGGTTCAGGGTCTACCTGAACCCCAACAGCATGTAGAATAATATCCTTGTGGGCTGTATGTAGGGGTTTTGGGCCATTTTACCTACCTTTGGGGTCCAGGTAGTGTTTAGGGGGATTTGTTGGTGTATTGGTTTTAGGGTGTAGGCGTTGGGGTTTGCGGCGAAAGGGTTTTGGGGTGTAAGGATGGTGTACTGATTTCAGTTTTTCTTTTTTTCGTTCGAGGGTTTGGGGTTTAAGAGGGGCTCCATGGCAAGTCACGAATATGCTGTAGGGTAACAGTGGAGAATGAAAGGCCACATGGGCACTGCGATGGTATGGTTGATATCAACATCCAGCATGACCTTGCCATAATTACTACGATGCCATAACTCCCGCGGTGTGAAGCACTCAGGGTAACGCAGGATGTTTTATACGTGAAATCGCGATTCAGGATTTCCAAGATTCAGGATTTTTGGGCTTTAGACTTTGAACCCGTGGCTTATTTCTCTGGTACTTGGAATTTGGGGAATCTCCAGGGTGGATATGAACACCCACCAATGGGACAAGTAGGGATACCTTCGGGGGGCTTTGATTCAGTTACGTTTTCAACCTTGAACCCTTAACTCTGAACGTCAAATCATAGACCCAACAGTCCCCATACAGTTCATAGAATATGGGGTATATGGGGGATCATAATATGATATAATATGATAGTCGTGGACAAATCCATATTCTATCTTAGGGGGGCTATAGATCTGAATCCTCAGGTCGACCTGCTGCGCGGTCTCGATGATGAGCATTGGGCCTGTGTCTGAGGAGTTTGCCACTGTCTCTGTGTGTGTGTGTGTGTGTGTTTTCGGGGTTCAGGGTTCATAGGGTTGAGGGTTTAGGGTTTTGGGGTTTAGGGTTTAGGGTCTAAACCTTAAAGCCTAAAGTCTATAGTAATACAGCACTCAGCTTCGGGAATATGCACCTAGGGGACGGTTTTTTTGATGGTCGCTACGATAAGATTGATATTTCATTAGTCTATATTAGGTGGACCCCCCAGCCTGTAATAGTGGTATAGTACGAATGTAAGAGGATACTCATATGATCCATAGTCACTATTACTGGGTGGGGGGGTCCACCTAAATAAAGTCTATCGCCTGTCGCGCGCTTGGGAGGGAACATGAAGGTTCATAGCGGTTTAGGGCTAAGGAGACCCTAAGCCTTAACCCCATTTTCAGGGATCATATCCAGGGACTGCGACTCCCTGCTAGGCACCAGGTGGACTCTTTAAAGTAGAGCCCTAACAGTTGCAACATGGACCGAGGGTGCCCAGCCCAAGGTGCATAAACGCTGAAACTTACAGCCCGCATCCTAGATGTTGTATATAAGTCTTGTAGCAGCCCCTAAATGCCTCCTTCAATCGCGGTAGCTCCTATATATCCCTCTAAAGTTCCCTTACGGTAGCTTAAAATCCTAAACCTTCACCCTAAACCGTAATCCTACACCCTAACCCTAAACCCTCAACCCTAAACCCTAAACCCTAATCCTAAACCTTCTGAGCACACCCTGAGGCCTGGCTTTGCGGCTTAGCCATGGAGGCAGCAGAGAGCCAACAGGAGCTCCTGGAGTCGCTAAGCAAGCAGGTTTAAAGGGTTTCTAAGGGGATTATATGGAATTATATGGGGTCATATAGGGTTTAGGGTTTTAGGGTTTAGGGTTTAGGGTTTAGGGTCGCTAAGCAAGCAAAAGGCTAACCCTAAGGGTCCAAGGACCCAAATACTAGGGTCCCCTTAAAAGGGGTTTTATAGGGGGATATATAGGGGTATGTGGTATAAGGGTCCAAGGACCCAAATAATGGGGTTTTAGGGCCCAAAAACTATAATATTAATGGTATTTGGGCCCTAAAACCCTATTATTTGGGTCCTTGGACCCTTAGGGTCAGGGTTTCCTCCTTGCAGGGTGGTTTCGGTAGGGTTTGGGGGTTCGAGGTGTACGGTTTTGGGGTTTATAGGTTGGCTACTGCCGCCCCTCAGTAACAGTTGGATAATACTTAAAATATGGTTGTATATAGCCCTTAATCGGACCCCTAATATAGACTGTTACTGGCAGTACCCAATTTATAGGGTTCAGGGTTTGGGATTTGGGGCTTCGGGTTTGGGACTTTGGGTTGGAGGTTCAGGATTCAGGGATTGGGGTTTCGGGTCTAAGGGTTCAGGGCCAGTGGGGATTCCGGAAGTAATGGAGGAATGGAAAAGAACATATAGAAACTACCATTCAATTCGGGTTTAGTCTTTTCAGGCTTAGGGTCCGGTGGGGAGTTTTGGGTCATGTGGCCTTGTACTATCTGTACTTATTGCCCATGCATATCTAGGGTAGGTGTATTTAGGAGACCGCTACTTGGGTAATAACTACAGTTGCTTAGTAGGTTATCATGTCCTGGGACCTGAAAGTAGGAGTTCAGAAATCAGAGATAGGGTTTAGGTGGTAGGGCAAGAGGGTTGAGACTTTGCTGGGTTTTGGGTTCGAAGTCTGGGTTTCTAGTTTTTCAGGGATTAGGGTTTGGAATTTGGAGGCTTAGGTCTAGGCTCTTTGCTCCCAACAGGGTTGTCAAGGTGGTTGTCAGTATATTGGGGGAAGTGCGGAAATGTTGGATGTTCACACCGAGGGCTTAGGCTTCAGGGCTTAGGGCTTAGGGCTTAGTTGTTGCTTCTTTCCTTTTGTTTTGTTTTGCTCGGGTATCTTGTTTCGTCTTATGCCCCAGCTGGTAAGTGGATTGCCAAGTTTTGAGAAAGTAAAACTTCTATAGCCGTACATAGGCTTTCTTCCCTAGCAACCCCCCCATATATTAGATCACCTTATAGAGTCCATAGATGCCGAACAAGTTTGAGATAGAACATATCCCCAAAGTTTGGAAGCCAGCCACATTGACTTTCCTGGCTTTGGTTTTCCGGGTCTAGTGTTTCCGCGGGAATCCTAGCACGGAGAGATTTGTTCATGCAAGGACTTGTTCATGAAAGCTTAGAAAGCTTCTGTAAACGACACCAAACAAAAGATTTGGGAAGTGCTGTATTTGGGAGCTTAAGCCCGCACTCTAAGGCTACAATGTAACCTGCAACTCTGCAACTTTATAAAGTTGATGTCCATGTTTGGAGAAGTGGATTTGGGTTATTACGGGTGCCACATGGTGCCACACTCCCCACAATCTAGGTCAGGTATGCTTTGTCAAGCACTGAGCTTTCTGACTTGGGTACAAGCAAGGGGTTCTTTTTCAAACCAGGGTTTAGGGGTTTACGGGCTTTCAGGTTTTTAGGCTTTAGGAGTTACGGGTAAGGCTTTAGGGGACCAAACTGCTAGGACATGACATGGATAACGCCACAACTCCTGAAGAGCCCTAAGCCCCAAACCCAACCCTAAAATCCTTATACTACAAAGACCTGCAGTTGAACTGCCTGTAAATAGCTATCAGTGTTGTGGTCCCAGATTAGTGGCGCGATTAGGGTTTAGGGTTTAGGGCTCAGGTTTTCAAACAGATCTCAACATGATATTGGTAATCAAGGACTGGGTGTATTGTTGTCAGGCCTTCGGCGAGGGAAGAGGCAAGAGTTTTTTTCGTTCAATATCTAGGAATCTCAAGGTGATCTTCAAACAAGCATTCCTACTACGCAATTCATACTGCTGAGAAACAGGCAGGAGCGGCAGTAAGTTCCCAACTTTCCTTCATTCGTCTAGGCTTTCCTTGACAGCGTAACGCTACACCTTTTATGCCTGAACCTTGAATCCCTAAACCCTCGAATTCCTAGCCCGAAGCCTTACATCCCCAAGCCCTAGCCCGAGCTCATGATGTAGCTTCCTGTACTATTAGTATTATACTGTAACTATTGTCTATTACCTTTATGGCAAATAGGAGTATTATGACTACGATTATGGTCTTGATTACCATTATTATTCTGGTTGTCAATATTATTTCTACTATTACTACTCTCACTTGTGTTGCTACCATCACTATTGTTCCTATTAGTGCAATTGTTACTATTATTGCAGTCAATACAATTATTATTGCTACTGCTATTTCTATTATATTACTGTTACTAGTTACCATTATTGCCAATACTCTGACTGTTATGATGTAAGGCTGTGCCGGCGTCATGGACTTGACTCGAAGCTGCTGGCAGTGAAGCAACCTAGATCCTCGTTGTGCAAGATGACTTAAGAGCCTCCAGCTCAGTCCGCCGATCCAGGGGCGGAGAAGTCGGGAACGCAACGACGGCATTAGGCCTGAACCTATATTTTCAGTCATGGGCACAAGACCAACCGGCGCAAACGAGAGAAGTTCAAGCCAGGCTGCCGGAAATCCGCAGGACCTTGGGAACCTGGCCAGGGGTGGGCGCCCTGTGGCCCAGGTGCCCGGGCATTGGGGCCCAGCCCCCAGGTCGCCCAAAGATCACAAAGAATACTTCCTCAGAAATCTCCTTACAACCAAGATTCTCAAAGCTCCCATGCCCATCAGCGTATGCGACCCGCGACCCCGAAGCCTGCCCTAGAATCCCCCAGGCGCATGAGTTCAAGCATCTTGCAACCCAAATTCGTATCTAGCCCAAGCAAGCGAGGGCGGGGCAGCCAAAAAATGTCGACACCCGGCCCGCAGCACGTTGTTTTCAGTGGCTGGGCACGAGACCATTCAATCGGCGCAGCAAGAGTAGCTCGAGCCAGGCTGCTGGGACTCCGCAACGCCTTGCTACTTGCAGTGGCTGGGCAGAGACCAATCCGTGCAACAAGCCGGGCTGGCGGGACTGCCGTGGAGCTTGGGCGCCTCGGGCTGGCCGGCCATTGTTCATGACCAGCGCCCTTCGTTTCTTGAAGCCATCCAACATGATGTGTAGGGTAGGGTTATCTGGAGGGCAGGGGTGGTAAGGGTGGTATCTGGGGACATGATCCTCATAATGGAGAGTCAAAAGAAAATCACTTGGAAGATGAAATGGAAGCTAATGTTTAGGGTGCATGGAAAAGACACATGAAATGGAAACTGGGACATTCGTCATAAATACCTTCAAACCCTTGGGGACGTGGGGTATTCTAGCATACTAAGCTCATGCTGTTTGTTTTGTATCAACTGCCGGTGTCTTGAAGTACTTACTGTCTTCGGCTATTGATGCGCGCTTTGGTCTGGATGAACCTCCGAAACCCTCCGAAAAGCAGCTTTGTTTAGTAATCCGATACGCTGTTGAAGTGCGAATGTGAAAGGGCCCAGCTTTGAAAGGTGTGGTTGGTTCGAAAATTTGGCATGGCCCTAAGTACCTTGTGCTCCGAGAACCACGTTACTACAGGATAGTAAAGTCACGCAGATTCTTAAGTATCACCAGTAGTATTTGTGCCAAAGGCTCACCCAATCATCATGATGTGTTTGTCAATGACGGTCCCAACAGGAGCTTGATATCATCCTCTCAATTTCAATTTTTTGTCATCCCTACACGCCGCTGAGGTTCTTAGGGGTATAGGTGACCATGCTTCATGGAAGGAATTTTGCCTAGGTTGGAGGCTTTGCAGGCGCGGTCAAGACAAACAGCTGTTGCATGGTGAGGACGGGCCCAGGCCCTTTGCACTCTACAGATTTTCCGAACGGCACAAAGTATGGACCCCCTTAAGGTCCAGACGGAGACACCGTTCGGACAGACACCCAGGCGGGCACAGTTGTGTGTATGTTGCATTTCTCAAAATAACAAGATCTCTTGCGGACCCTCTAGTGGCGCCACAGGGTTCGGAGGGTTTAGAGTTCAGGTCTCGATATTGTAGCTGAAGTGATGTTAAGTTCGTGAAGGTCCTTTGTACATGACTGTTATCGGGGTACCAAGTCTTATCAGGAAGGGTCTTCCCACGGGTGCTCGCAATTCTGATTAAGTGGTTTCTGTAGATCTGCAATCTGTTACGTTTCCAAGAAGGGCCCTGCCTCCCTACAAAATCTGCCACGTGCAGAAAGTTTATGACTCCCATTGCAAATGCTTGAGACACCGTTCGCCTTGTATGATGATGATGGGTCCGTAACCTTGCAACCCTTGTCTAACTGGTTCTTAGTAGGGAATACGGGAATATGTCCCTTATATAATCCTCATAGGATATATTCCCATATTCCCTACTAAGAACCAGCAAGTTGTGTAGATTCATTTCAAACTCCCCGTCTCATTTCTCTTTCTTGTTCTCTTCCAAGAAGGATTTGATTCTGACTTGGAGGTTCAGAAAAGCTTTGTAATATACCTACTGTATGACCCGCATATTGGCAACCAGCCATTGCCGCAGTTATCCCGGATTAGCCCTGAATTTCCGTGCAGGCCTTGCATATGGTATTCGCGACGCGGTGACCGAGATGCGACCGTTGCACGCGGAAATTCCACGGGAAAAGAGTATGTGCCCATCTTTAGTGGTCTGATCTAGCCAATGTTGATGGAGGAATCATGCACCACCTTATGCCCCTTAACTTACTGATTCTCAGTACGGAGTAGGGGAACATATTATTGCAAAAATGATTCCGTTATTCTCTACTAACCCCCCCAGTAAGTTAACTGCTAGGAATTATAAGGCTTGAGGCACCCTGTCTGATGCAAGTGTGGAAGCTCCGGTCTGCATAGATTCATGACTCATCTGGCATTTTTACTGCAATGGGGGATGGTAAGGACTTCTTGAATCCTTCGCGTTCTACGTGGCGTTATGGGCGTAATGCCCTGATTTGCTGAGAGCCGGCAGCTGCGCGGTTTTGTCAAGCAATCCATTCGCAGCTCATTACACGCGAGACATTTTCTCAACATCATCCAAGGATCCTCATAGTCACTACACAACCCCCATACCGCTAGAGGGCCTAAGCAACTCAATGTGACGAAGCCCCCCACAGCTGAGATCACATGCCGTGCAAGGTGGCTCGTAACATGCAATTAGTTAAACCCTAAACCCAAATCCGTAACCGGGCTGCTGGCAGCAGAGCTTCCTGGTTTGAAGCTTATACCACTGATGTTAAGCATCCCCCACCGGGCTTCCATAAATAGGTCTTGAGGTCCACAATATGAAGCCTTAGATCTTCCCTGTAGTGGCTCAAATACAGCTGGAGTGCATATGAGCTATTGTCTACCCCCCCAGTATCCCCCCTTTAAAGCCCCTACAATGCTCCCCTATATAACCCCGTTTAAGGAGTCTAGACAATAGTTCACAAGCATCATTGGTTGGCAGGTGGCGTTGGTTAGGGGAAGCCGTGGCTGTCCTTCCAGAGCCGCCAGTGGAGTAGATCTGCGTGGTGTGAGTAGTTTCCCAAAGCGGTGTCCCACTGTGTATTCGGAAGTACTAGGTGCAACATACATATGCGTATGTGTATATATATATATGTATATATGTATAGCATACACCTGGGACCCACAGCTTTGGGATAACCAGTGGCAGGACCATTTGCTGCTTCCATCGCCGTACCATCCCACAGAGAAAATCAGGCGGGCGGGGAAGCTGGGATGACCATGGCTTGTGGGGTTGCCAAGCGACCCCGGTTTTGTTTTTAGCGTTTAGGGTTTCGGGTAAATTGAGTTAATGAGCAAATCGACCCATGTCCAGGGTGAACGCAGTAGGATTCCTGCTGTTGGATCTGCGTCCAGATCAGCGCTCTGAATTGCTCTAGGGCTCAGGGCTTAGTGTTTTTCTGTATCTGATTTAATGGCTGACTTTTGTGTTTACTGTAATGACAGCTGTCTATGAAATGTGGATGCTAGCTGAAAAAAGGGGGAACTTGAGCACTGGTATTGTCAATGGAGCACAAAGGGCAACCGTACATTCAAGAATGAGAAGGTTTTGGTAACGCCAAGATGCAAAATTGGACATATCATGGTCCCATGATAGCTATAGGGTTCTATCTATGGAGGTTAGGTTGCCAAAATCCCCTTATTACCTAGCCGAAATCCCTGTATAACCCAGCTGCAGTTCATTGTGATTGTACCATGTCATTCCCTATGTTGGGTGGTAATGTCTAGATGTTTGGTTCATTTCACTGGCCACCTTTGACATGAGTCTAGGTTTGTTACCTGCCCTTTCCAGCTGGCAATGTTCCAGAAGTTGTGCACCCCTGCTTGAGGAATACCTGGGGTGATATAGAAGCTTGAAAACCGCAGTACTATAGTCCCCCTCAAGTAGATAGAATATGGCTTTGGGTATATTATAACAAGATCCCTATATATCCCATATTCTATCTACTTAAGGGGGACTATATCCCTGTATAGCGTCTATAGGCTAGCAGTGCCAGAAGCTACCGCAAGTCCCTATTGTTGGTTCTTAGGCCTCGGCATTACACTTCTTGGCCTAAACCCTCGTCCCTGCACCATGATATGAGCTATAGTCTAAACTCCTTAAGCAGGGGTTATATGGGGGATTATACAGGGGACTAGTATAGGGGTTTTAACGGGGGATACTAGACGTTTAGATTATGGCTCATATGCCCTTTAACCCCAAAGCCAAGATAGCCAACCCGTCGGTTAAAAGTCCTGGATGCCCCAAAGCCTAGATTCCCTGCTGCTTAGGGGGATGGTGCAATCGGTTGCAGGGAGAGCATTCAGGGACTACACTAGGGAGCATGTAATTCATTCGTTGGCAAGCACCTTAAACCCGAAAGTTGTTTCCGCTTTCGTTTCGATCCCCCTATGCATTCCGATTTTGTCCTTGGATAATCCTAGTTTCATTTTCTTTTCCTTTCAGTCTCCATTATTGAGGTTTGTTTGAAACCTACCTGCTAAGAGCCCGGTAGAGAATCGAAAGCGCAGGGTCAGGGGACTTGGTGGTAGCTATACCCAAAGTTGCATAGTCAGAGCAGGTATCCCCAGTGCTTGCCTACCTCAAACCTTGAACCCCCGCAAACCGCAAACCTAAAACCTGAGCCCTCAGCCTTCGGCCTGAAACTCTGAACCCGCAAGCCTTAATCCTAAACTTTCAATCCTAAAGCCGTCAACCCGCAACCCTCAACTCTAAGAATCCTTAACCCTAAACCCGAAAGCCTAAACAATATGGTCGTTTCCAGTTCCTTTTCCATTGCTACTACAACCTATACAACTTGTATAAACCCTGCTGGAGGTCATTGCCCACCGGCTTAGCCGTGGTGATTGGCTTCGGTGCCAACCTTACCATCGGGCTCAAGAAGAGGGTGCGAAAGGGTTCGGATTTGGGGTTTGGGGTTTTGAGTTGGGAATCTCGGATTTAGGGTCTAGAGTTGGGGATTTGGCGTTCAGGGTTTTTTCAGTTGTTTGTTGTCCTCGCATGACAGGCTCATGTGTGAGATGATGATGTCCATCTACAATCAATACGGGCTTCCTGTTCTTGCAATTAGTTTATCATTTGGCCTACTTGGAGGGTCAGGGTGGCTTAGTAAGTAGGTTAATACTGGGGATAATTGGGGTTATTATATGGGTTATAGGGGTTATTAACCCACTTACTAAGTCCCCCTGACCCCAAGTACAAGGCCCTTTTACAAGAGATTGCAGTCAGCAACAGCTTGAGGTGGCTGCTTGGGTCCTTGGGCTTCCTGTGGCCCAAGTGGCATGGCCTTCACGTCTGTTATTTCTTTTAGAAGAGATCACGAGTTAGGCGCTTTGTAATATTTGCTGGATTTTGCTTCCTAACCCCTAAGCCCTAAATCCAAAACTCTATATAACTCATTATATTTTGTTCGATCTTCTTTTCCATTGTTCCAATTTTCCAACCCAGGGAACCTTCCAACAGAAATCCCAAGTCCCACGCAGACCTGTGACTCGAAGATCACTAGCTTACTGTGCACAGACGGTGCTGTTACTGTGTAAGCCCCTCGATAACGGTTCATTGCCAATTTTGTGAGTATTCTTCCCTAAACGCTGAAACCTAAAGCCTAAACCCTGGGTACTTTGCAGGGTGATTTACCAAGTTCTGCTAACTCATCAGAAGTGAAGAACCATGCCACACTGAATCCCATGCGGCTAGCAAGCCGCATTCATGATGACTAATTACTTCACAAGTCTTAAGCCCTAAGCCCTAAGCCCTAACTTCCAGATGCTCCGGAGAGTCAGGCCAGTCAGGCCTTGCTAGTATTTACTAGTATAACAAGTGTCTACCTTCAACTCCGAAGCCCAAACCCTCAACTTTGCTGAGGTCTGAGTGCTTTGAAATGCTGTGGAGAGGACGCCATCAAAGAGAAAGAGGACGGACCTGCTTGGTAGTTTCCCTAAATTACTATAATCCTTCTTATGGGTATCCCATAAGACCTACGCAATCCCTATATAACCCCTATAATCCTTCTCTGGGTACCCCAAAATTGTACCTCTAATCGAGGGGTGGTTCTCAGAATGGGTGGCCTTTAGGCACCTGGGTTTAGGGTTTAGAGTGTGGGGTTTAGGGCTACATCAGGATTCTGAATGTCTCATAGGAGCTTCTTTAAGATCATGCAGGGCTCATCTTGGGAAACTCCTGCTTGGGAGTTGTGTCAAGCTTTAGGGCATTTCTTCAGGGGATGTGGGTATGAGGAGGAGCCTCACTTTTTTGAAATTCCCCATCCCTGAGGGAGAAGGAAGGATGTGGGGTTCATCGGGCCCTAAACCCTAAATCCTTGAAGCCCTAAACTCTAAATCCCTAAGCCCTAACCCCCTAACCCCTAAATCCTAAACCTAAATCCCTAAACCCTAGATGGTTCCCGCAGTGAGGATACCTGAGCATGCCCCGGTTTGGGTTGGCTTTCACCACTCAGTTCCGTCAGGGGTTTAGGGTTTAGAGTTTAGGGTGGAAACTCTCCGGGTGTTTCATGGGTTCCCCCGACTACCCCCCCTATACTTTGATAAACGTTGATTAGGCCTAAGTATCCCTAAATAGCCTTAATTCAGGGGGAACCCATGAGAGTGGGTTTAGGGACCACCCAACCCAAAATCCTAAACCCTAAACCCTAAACCTTAAACCCTCACCCCTAAATCCTATACCTAAACCCAAAATCCTAAACCCTGCGGCCGGGCGTGGCAGTTTTGGATGTTGCCCCTGGGAGTTGGACGAGAATGCGAAGTTTGTTGACAATATCCTCTATATAACCTATAGTCTACACTCCTAGTACCCCCGTATAATGACCCCTAATATACTTCCCTATATAATTCCCTATATAACCCTAGGGATCCATGTACACAAATATTACTTACATTGGGCCCTAAAGTCTCTGAATATTACCTACATTGGGCTGTTTGGATCCCTAGGGTAACTCCTATAAACCTTACGATGGGTACCCACTAACTTCTTGTGTTTTTGGGTCATGTAGTATAGACTCCAAAATGCTATAATTCTCATTATAGGGACCCTCAATGTAGTACCCTTGATTTTGGGAAACGCGCATGTTTGGTATGCACGACCTGGTCTTTGGCTAGGCCTAGGCACCCCATTCTCCACCAGTACTAGTGATGACTGAACCGCTTCGCAACGCTGAAGTGTAGAAATTCTATTCTATTACTTGGAGGGTCAGAAGGACTTAGTAAGTGGGTTAATAACCCCTATGACTCATATAGTAACCCTAATTATCCAAATTATTAGCCTACTTACTAAGTACCCATGACCCTCCAAGTAGGGTACCCTGCGTATGCGAAACCGCCACTTATCTGACGCTGCACCGTCAAAGCAAAGCCGTAGTCCTGGACTCCGAAGCTCCCGGATAGGGGTGAAGGGCTTAGGGTTAAATTGAGGGGTTATATAGGGATAATGGAAAAGAAAATGGAAACTATTATAGTATGTTGGCTATATAGGGATAATGGAAAAGAAAATGGCAACTACTATTTAGGGCTTAGGAATTTAGGGAGTTAGGGTTAAGGTGCTCACAGGCTCGCGGATGAGAGATTTATACAGGCGCATACTTACACCGTCCCCACTGCAAGCGCTAAGTCCTGTCCTTTGTAGCCGTCACACTCTAGACTCTCTTCAACCTCGCGCCCTACCCAAACCCCAAAAGTAGGTAAACTAATAGCCCAAACCTTCGAAACAAAAAAAATCCCAAAGGGCTGTTATTCTACATATTTTTTGGGTTCAGGTATACCCAAAGTGGTCTGGACTTGGAAGCGGTATTTAAGCTGGGATCATCATCTTTGAGAAGGAGTCTTTACCCTAAACCCTAAACCGTATATACCACCATCATTGTAGTTTCCATTTCATTTTCCATTATCCCGATATAACCACACTTTCTTGGTGTCCCCAAACCAGCAGTGGTACTCCCAAGACCCTGCAGTTTGGGCTGATGGTGGAGCGCTTGGCAGAGCTCCACAGCAAGAACATGGCACCGGAGGACTTGGCGCTTGAGGCCTCTGAGTGTGGGAAGCTGCGTACTTGTTCTGAGCATCATCACTGTCATATATTCTAACTCTTCTTGCGTACGAAGTATCGGCTGATACCATACTCTTTGCCAAGGTGCTTTAGGTTGTGCATGCTTCAAACTGTCCTGAGTACTTACTGGATTCATGGTTTGAAGCTTTGGTGTGAAGCTTCAGAGGTGCTTTTCTTGGGGTTTGAGATTCACGGCCGTGAGGAACTTTGCGGTATTCAGCTATCGCACGTACTGTAGAAGCCGAACTAGTTCTATACCACTTTTATGGACCCTGGTTCCTGATATGATTCTGGTATTTGGGCACCTCAAATGGACATTAAATAATACTGGTAATGCTTTAGGCCCCTACAGTATACCTTGCTTGGCCTTACCCCAGTGGCATCTCTGGTGTGGTGAGACAATCTAAGGAAATCTCAGGTGGGTAGTTTCCCCCTTATAAGCTTTACATGGCCCGTATATACCCCTAGGCTCCCATACAAGCCTTATATCAGCCTTATGTAAGGGTACCCCCTAAACCCCAAAACCTTAAACCGCGCTACCCACCTGGCAACTGCCCACTTGAGATTTGCTTTAAAGCATAGCCTTCTCTGGCTCTTTCAGGCAGCCTCTCTGCCGCATCCGCCGCTTTGTACTTAGGATGTTCTTTCCCAGACCCCCTACTGAAGGATCCAAAAAATGGAGCCCCCCCAATATGAACCCCAGTACTACATTGGGGAAACAAGAGGATTATTAGGGGGCTTTATTTTTTGGATCCTTTGGGTTGGGGATTGCTCTTGGTTTGGAGAAGCCCTAAACCCTAAACCCTAAACTTGCTCTGGGTTTTGGAGAAACCCTCAACCCTAACTTGGTTTGCACAGGCCTGCGAACTTGTGGCTTCGATGCGGAAGAAGTTCATGGACTGGCCAGAGTCACAGGCGCCAAAAGCCTCAGCCATAGGGTTTAGGGTTTAGGGTTGGGACTGCTGTATTGGGGTCATGGAAAGTAAATACAGTATATTAGGGTTATATAGGGATATGGGAAAATGGAATGGAAACTACTAGTTAGGGTTCACGGTTCTGTGGAGGTTGTCAAAAACAATGCTCCTTTCGGAGCTGGTCTACCATGTGTTCAGGGCGTGAGGTTTGTAGCTTTGGGGTGCGGGGTTGAGTTTAGGGTCCAGGGTTTGGGGTTGAAGAAGTTTAAGGTCTAGAACCGGAGTCGCAAAGCTAGTAGGATCTCGCAGTTTCTGATTATGATCGTGATGGTGATGATGAGACAATGAAGAACATCCGTCTTCACATAAGATAAACACGCATGAGCATTTTTTTGGGGGGGGGGTGAGCGGGGAGGTTAGGAAGGCGACGCACATGTTGAGCAGGTGTCAAGCACCGAAAGGTACTGCGAAGGTAAAGTTCTATCTTCCAGCAGATTCATGCGAAAGTAGTTCGCACTTGTTCTACTTCTACAAGCCTAGACGCTAAACCCTAAACCTGAAACCCTTAACCCTAGCTTCTTGACATGGGCGTTGACATTGAACGGTCCACATGTGACCTATTGTCTAAAGACTCCTTAAAGAGGCGCTATAGAGGATTCGGGAGGGAACCATTGTAGGGGTTCTTCAGGGGGATACTAGGAAGACCCTTAACCCTATACTTTAGGGGCTATTAAGGGGGATACTAGGAGTTTAGACCCTTTACCCTAAACCTAAACCTTAAACCCTTTCCTCTAGGGGTTATTAAGGGGGGATACTAGGAGTTTAGACCCTTAACCCTAAACCCTAAACCTTAAGCCATATGCTCTAGGGGTTATGAATGGGGGATATTTGGAGTCTAGATTATGGTCCATGTCATGTCCAAAGACAGGTCACATAGAAACAACAGTCCAGCCTTATCACCATTGCTTGGAGCCAGGCTTCCTGTAAAGGATTTGAGGCATACCCTAAGGCTCCAAGGACTCATAATATAAGGCTTTTGGGCCCAAAGACCATATTATACAAGGCTTTTGGGCTATTTTGAGCCTTAGGGATAGAGTTAAGGGTTCAGGGCTAAAGGTTCAGGGTTGAGGTTGCATTGTTAGGTGTTGGTGAGTGTAAATCGGGTTTCCCTGGGACTGTCCTCTCAAGCATCCTAGTATGATTTAGGTGCTTTGCTGCGTTTCGTATGTCAGCAGCCAGGGGGGTAGCCCCAAACTTGGAAGTAGCAGTGTGTTTGTCTCTTGTGGCGGGGGGGTGGGGGGGCAGGGGCTCAGACGGGGGGGGGGGGNNGGGGGGGGGGAGTGAGGGGTGGGGGGGTTGACTTCTACTTGGGCTCCTGTAGAGTACAGCTAGCAGTTACGTAAAAATCTATTTGAAGCTCCCTTTCCCGGTAGTGTTCTCACTTCAACGAATGGTCATTTCCCTGTAGGATCGCATGTGCTCAGGTCCTGTAGGATCACATGTGCTCGAATCGATCTTTATAATTAGAATGTTCATGGATACAGCGATTTCTGACCCTCAAACTCCAACAGCCAAACCGCAAAGCCTCAATCTCACAACCGTTACACCTTTAACTTCCTAGCCCGTTTGAACTAATGGAACCCTATGCCCTTCAGCTTAAACTAAGCCCCCAAATCCTAAAACCT
>CAJNIZ010005758.1:70631-94163 GCA_905231905.1 Symbiodinium pilosum | reverse complement strand
CTGGTGTCCACAAGCACTTGACCAATAGTCTAAATGCATATTGGGGTCTAGCCACAGAACGGTAGCTAAAACTCCTCGTATCTCGCAAAAGTGCTCTTGTCATAATCCACCGCAAATCCCAATTACGTGTACCGAAAACGCGAAACCCATCATTGTACATATTGTAAGCCATAGTATATATCAGGGTCTGTAGATGTTACTCCATGCATGTGGGGGTTTTTCAGGCGCTTCCAGGCCGTTCTATGGATTTGCCTCCAGGGGCCTCCGGAGGCCTCCAGGGGCCTCCAGGGGCCTCCAGGGGGCTCCAGGGGGCTTCCGAAAAGCCCCAAAGCGCCCGCTGCGTACCGCCAAAGCCTCGGGGATCTGAACGCCCTGAGGCTGGATGCCTCGGCGAATTTAGGGTTTAGACCGGGGGTACATGCTGGAAGCTCTGGGAGACTGGAGTAAGTGGTGTAGAACTTCGAACGATCTTTGGTACAAAGTCGGGTGCTGGGGAAATTTGGTTCTTGGTACAATATTTCTTTGGAGGAACTGTGATTGGGGGTAATCACGGAAAGCTTGCTAGAAACAAACATGGAACAATAAAATGAGTAGTATCTTATTTGGGGGTACTATGGTACCCGATATAGAGTAAGATTATATCCCCCTTTTGGGGTATAGTATTTTATATGAGGAATATAATCTTACTAGGTTCAACCACCAAAAAAGCGCTACTCAAATTGAATACTACTTGCCATTCCCACAGCAAGCTTCCAATCTTACAATTCTCCCGGGCAAAATCCTCGCAATGATCATTATGATTCTGAAGAGCTCCAAGGATAACCAAAATATACCGTAGTAGTTTCCAAATTATTTTCCATTATCCCTAAATAGCCCCAATATACTACAGTAGCTTCCATTTTATTTTCCATTATGGTTAGCCATCATCGAGGGACTTCACAAGGGGGTTGCAACTCAGGGAACTGTACAGTTAGGGGTTAAGGGTTTGAGGGCTTAGGGTTTAGGGTTTGGACATGGGAGCTTACTGCTAGGTATAAGACAGTTAAAGTTATTGCGATTCTACGTCCTACAGGTTCTGGGGGTTGTTCTAGGCAATTCTCAGCATTCTACAGGTAATTCAAGAGATTACTGTAGACTCTAGATTGTCAAACGGCTTGGTGTCTACTGGAGTAGTCTAGAGATCTTACGATATACCAAAGGACATGGAAGTCACATAGAAAATCCGATGGAATCTATCTGAAGCTTATGGGTGCTGCTAGATGGTTATGAACGAAGAAAGTCCTGCATAAGCATCCTATGCTCACGTCATTGTCCATGCAGAGGTAGGGCAGTGTACGGATAGGCGGTATAAGAGGGCTATGTAACAGTGATATGTTGGGAGAATATAGGGGATCTTACAGGACTATATACGGACTATGTAGGAGCCATATAGGGTTATTTAGGGTTCAGGCTGCAGAATGAAATGCAGCAGCAAATGAACAGTGAAATGGAAGCTGGGGTTATGTCGGGGCTGTGTGGGGTGTGAAGGAACAACGACGTGACCATTGAACGGAAAACCCTATGAGTTACTGGACACCTATGTTAACCCAGACCCGTGATTAATAAACCCCCTCCTCTTAATAGGGATTATAATAGGGATCCGAAAAATTTGGGCCTTAAAAGGAGGGGGGTCTATAAATCATGGGTCTACATTATTGTAACTTCATTTGGGCTCCTAGGTGAGAAGCGCCTTTTGTGGCGGTTGAAGTCAGCTCAAGCGGTCTACAAAGACATAAATATGACTATAAAGACATAACTATGACCTGTAAGGTTGTGAGTTCAAGGGTTTGGGCTTTGGGTTCTTGAGTGGTTGAGCCGATTAAGACAAATTTCCTTCTTATAGAAGACCACATAAAAAAAGAGGGATGAGATCCAAACATCGTATCCCCAAATAAGATGCGGCTTGTTGGCGCTGCTCCTGTCTGCTTTGCTTGCTTTCAGTACTTGGAGGGTCAAGGGGACTTGGTAGGTAGGTTAACACTGCGACATTCCTTTTTCAGTGAGGGTTCAGGGTCAGGGGATTTAGTTTGTAGGTCAATGATGGGGGTAATTGGGATTATTGCATGGCTCAGAAGATTGATAAGTATACTCACTACATCCCCCACACCCTCCAAGTAAGGCCAACATAACACTGTTCGGCCAAAGGGGGCCGGGAAGTAGGGTTTAGGGCCTTTGGGTTGAGGAGGTAGGGAGTAATTTAGAACAGGCTCATGGAGATCAGTATGAGGGGTATGAATCAGGATTTGATTTTAAGGGCTTCGGTCAAACAAGGTGGTAAGTGCTGAAACTGTTACGGTTGGTGTCTTGATTTGGGTATCCCCAGCAAAATCCTAGGAACCCTACTAAAGGAGACCCCCCCTCGTTTCTCGAGATCTGACTGAAGGGCACACCAAGGCTTGAACTAGAGCGAAGCTCTGGGCAGGCAGCACCTAAATCACAATTCGTAACCAAAAGCTACTGGCCCCTTTCTTTTTTTGGGGGGTACCTTCAATCAGGATTATACCGCCTTGGGATACAGAGGCCTCAGGTGAGATAAAGGGAAGCGATAACCACACAATCAATTACAACATCCTACCAAATCGATCCAGCTGCTTAAAAGGTTATTTTCAAAAACTTCTCTATAAGATTCCCCAGTCCCTCAACCCTAAACCCCTCAACCTCTCAATCCTAAACCCAAAAACCCTAGATCCTAAGCCCTCAACCTCTAAGGTCTGAACCCTTAACCTTTTTAAAGAGGCCTACAGTTCCTTAGCAGCAAACCAGCTGAGGTACCGCAAAGGTAAAGGATCAGAGCCAGGCCCTGCTTTCAAAAGGTTTGTTATTTCTTAGGTGGACCCCCCAGCCTGTAACAGCGACCATAAGGAATAACAGGGATTATTTAGGGTTTAGGGTTTAGGGGTAGTAGTAATAGTGACTATAAGGAATAATAGGGATTATATTAGGGTCCTCTTAAGGTCCTCCTAAGTTATCTCAGTCATTTGGCTACTTAGGCTTTAGGGGCGTTTAGGGTTCTGGGGGTTAGGGTTTAGGGTTTTGGGGGCTTTTAGTGTGTTAGGGTTGAGGGGGTAGGGGCTTAGGGGTTTATGAGGATGATTGGGGATGATAAGGGCTTAGTAAGGCTTATTAGGTCTTTGGGGCTGAAGGGCTTTAAGGGTTTCGGGATTTAGGGTATAGCTTTCTGGGGTTTCATGTTCTAGGGTTTTGGGTTGTTGTGGTGTAGGTTTTAGGGTTTCAGGTTTTAGGGCTTCAGGCTTTAGAGGTTTATGTGGGTCTTCTTTGGGTTCTTGAGCATCTTTCACCTCAAGCCTAGCATCTTGTACACTGGGTGAGTCAAGTGCCCCAATGTCGTACCCCACCTGTCACCCCGAACCTAGGTTCCCCACCCTAAACACTAAACTGAGTGATCCCGGCCGTAGCTCAGCTTCGGGCCGCAGGGCCTCGCATACGCCTGGTCTCGATGTCTTGAAATATCTCAATAGTTCGCAGGTTGAGGCAGCTGCAGGCTTCGCTGTGAGCCAAGGCTCAACCTGAATGAAGCTAAAGCCTCGAGCCAGCCAACCCAAACCTTGCACCCGCCTTGTCTCGAGGAGTCTCAAGGGTTCACGGTCGCAGGCACCAGTAGGCTGTTCCGTGGACCCTGCGGGAATAAAGTCGTTCAAAGACCCAACCCAAACCTTACCCGCCTGGTCAGGACAGGTCCAAACACAAACAAGACAACGAATGCGTGATCAGAGATCAAGGAAACTCTGAGGCGAGGGTGGAGCGCCAGCGGGGGTGGGATCATAGGTCCAGGGTGCGCGCCTGAGTGCCTTCAGCACCAGCGCAGCCCCTCGATCCGCAAAACCCTAAACCCGTAAATGCCGTAAATGCAACACCCTTCATTCAGCCTTTGTTAGAGGCTTCCCCAAAGGAGGTCTCCGAAAGGATTCCAGTTCACAAAGGCTACAAAAGAGATAATCCCCACTCCCACCCCTTGATTATGATTCTTCCCCCACTGTACAGCGGTATTCTGTTGCAATCCCTTCTCCTTCACAATAAAACCCCAACCCCAATAGTGAATATTCTCCCTACTACTCAATGGTGCTAGATTGGGTGGTGGGGGCTACTATGAGGAGGAGGGGATTATTTGGGATTAGTCTAGGGCAGGAAGCGAACGCAGTTTAAGGGCTGCCAGGTGCCAGCATACTATGAAATCTTTGAGTCACTATGCTCAAAGTAGTTTATGGTATCAGGGTCGAAGGTCTAGAGAACGACTACCCGCCAACTATTTGGGAAGCAGAGCTTAGGGAAGGAGTTTGCACCTAGTTTGGTTTGAGAGTGCAGGGCCGGCTCTACGCAACGTGCAGGAGAGAGAGAGAGAGAGAGAGAGAGAGAGAGAGAGAGGGGGGGGGAGAAAGAGAAGCAAAGCAAAACTTGCATCAAAACCGATACTTAGCACATTTCAACAGCATTTGAGGCATCTGAGTGTATAAGTACGTTTCATTCTTGGAGTTGAGGTTGGAGTTGTGGTTGTTGTTTTTGCTGGCGGTGTGGTGGCGGTGATGCTGCTGTTGGAAGCGGTGGTTGTATGTGCCATTGGTGATTTTTGGTGATGCAGGTCTCAATGTGTGTAAGTAACCTTGTTGGTGATGAGACTGTTGAAGGCCATGTTGGTTTTGTTGCTGCTGTTGGTGTTGCTGCTGCTGCCGCCGCAGCTGCCACCACCGCTAATACTTGTGCAGTGCTGCTTTGCTGTTGTTGCGACTGATGCTTTTGTTTATTTTCGTTCTAGAAATTATTGCTGTTGTTGTCATTGTGGTTGTCGGAGTGGTTGTGGTTGTGGTTGTGGTTGTGCTGCTGCTGCTGCTGCTGCTGCTGGTCATCGCCCCTTGATTGTTGAAATAGGTATTGATATGATTAGTCTTATCGTTGAGGCTTGCAATCGTTTGCAATGTATTGCGAGGATGTTTCTTATTGTGAAGGCTATTGTTGCTCTCAAGCTATGAGCAGCTAAGCTCTTGCCAACATTTCCGATAATTTCGTCGTGCTAGTCCCTTTTAACACCTTTAACTGCATTTACATGCCTGAGCTAAGGCACGCCTGGCCCCCAAAGGTTTGTTTGATTATTTGCAGTACGTTCTTGAGAATTTACATGCAAGAGGTTTGAGGATGTTGCTTTTTGGCGTCTATGTGCACTGCGCAGAAGTATGACAACTCAGCTGCCCTACGCACCGACGCCCTAACCTTAAACTCCCTAAGCCCCAAGCCCGTACTGAATTGGCATGAATTGGCAAACTCCAAGCCGAAACAGTAGGCGCGCTCAATGCCGGCCCGTTCCTTCTCAGTGAGGCACCAATAATGCGGACCGCTTGGGTTAAGATGAAGGTTGTCAGATCAGAGTCCTCCTTGGGCCATTGAAATTAGGGGTTGTGTTCTAAAGGGACCCACAAAAAGACCCACAGTCTTGACAGTTCCCAAAACAATTTCGTAAAATCATTCGGACTATCGATATCACAGCCGCTTTCAGAAGAATGAGGATGATTATAGGGGCGATTTGGTGATAGGGGTTATTGTGCTGATCCAATACGCTATCAACGATGTCCTTTTTATGTTGATTTTCGTGTATTTACGATCTGGGTTTAGGTTTCTAGTTCTTGCTAGTAGCATTATTATGTGCTCTGTTGCAGTGTACTTCTGGTATCCGTAAGCTTTCTCTAGATTAGTGATTTTATTGCTGCTACGCTTACTTGTCTTGTTTGCCTTTTACCACTATTTGGGACTTTCCAGGAATAGTATAGAGCAACATACACCCCAATATGCCATGATCCTTCTTACAGAGACTCCCAAAAGAGGGTTCCCCATGTTTTGGAAACCCCATGCGTATTACTGGAGGATGCTGACGTCAGATTTGAGAGGCTCAGATATCACGTGTTGACCTGTATCATGTCCAACTTCTTTCCCATTTGAAGTCCATTGTTACTTCCGATTCCCATGATGACACCTTCTAATTTCCATGTCATCTTCCATTTCCGTGTTGATGTGATTGTTCGTTTTGATTTGGTAGGGCTTTAAGTGCTAGCGCTCCTTAAACCCGAAATCCTAGACCCTAGGATTTAGGCTTTGCGCTTTGCAACGACGCCAACACATTGCCAGTTGGGTTACTGCCCGTGGGTAGCTCCGCTGACTCTCACCATCCCCTAAGGTTTCTTGTAGTCTCTTTAAAGAGGATATAGGGTTATATGGGAATATATATATATACATATAGATATATGTATATACATAGAGGATACATGGGAGAAATATAGGGTGTATATAAACCAAAAAATCTCTTTGAGATCTTATGAACCTAGATCTTTTCTATTCTCTTGAAGCCCGATGAGATCATTCGAAAAGGCCAGGAACGCTGTAATGTGCAACGGGGATATAGGGTTATATAGGGGTATACATAAGGGTTGTATAGGGTATATATATATATGAATATATATATATATATGGGAGGTTTAGCCCATGAATGCTGGAATGTACAGGCCTACAAATCCTGGACGGGCGGTAGTGGGCCACTGCCTCGAGTTGACCATGGAAACGGGCATGCGCCTTGGCTTACTGGTGGTTAGTAGGGAAAAAGGACTGGGAATATATATGTATGTATAGATAGGGTTTAGGATTAAGGGTCAATAGGGAATGAGCAAATACAATCCGTATAGAATCCCTATACAGTAGGTTTCTTGTTCCCTACTAACCGCCCCCAGTAACTTGGAGCATCAGAGTGGTCTGAAAGCCATATGGTTTTTGGGTGGAGTATATGTAAATGCAGCTTGACAGGGCTTGAAAAGGGTTCATGTGAGTGGGGAAAGGGCTTGGGGGCAGGGTTTAGGGTTTAGGGACAGTCCCCCTTAAGTAGAGAGAACACAGGGGTTACATAGGGGTTATAGCGGATAATGGAAAAGAAAATGGAAACTACTACATAGACTTTAGGGTTTAGGTATAGTCCCCTGTAAGTAGATAGAATATGGCTTTGGGTATATTATAATAAGATCCCCATATACCTGGTATTCTATCTACTTAAAGGGGATTGTGTTTATATATTGGGCTGCATATACAGACTTGTCAGGTGTCTGTAGGGTAAACAGTGGCTCAGAAGGATTGTGTTGGTTGTTTGGGGAAGGCTATATGCACCTAGCTGCCCACTGCTTTGAATTCAGGAAATATTCAGTGCAGAAGGACTTTTTGGTCTTTGGGATTGATTTCGTGACTGCACCGCACCCTAAACCGTAAGCCACAAAACCCTACGTGTTGTAGGGCGTGCCTCTTCACAGTACCGGGTAAGCTTTCAAGGGAGGCAGGAGATTTCGCCTGTGCAGTCGAGCTTGCAGCAGAGTCTCCTCAGGTTTCGCAAGGATTCAGGGATCTGCAAAAGCTTGGGCTCACATGACGTCATTGGGGCACCTGTTTAAATCAAAAGCCTTGTGATTTTGAGCAGCTTTTCGTTGTGCAGGGTTTCCCGGGGGCATACAAGGGTGTCACACTCACAAGAGGAGAATCTTGTATACTATAGTCCTAATGGAGACACAAAAATTTCAAGATGCGGAAACAAGCTTATTATGTTTTAAGACTCTCGTCCCCTCCACACATGCCCCTTGACCATACATGTGTTTCTATGACAGGTGACCCTGGCATCTAGTTGCTAAACAAGCATCAAACAAGCCCTAACGAGTTGATCTGAGGGAACTTTCTTCTTGATCTTGTCACTAGTGAGACCAAAGCTTTCCCTCCTTGTTCTCTTTTGCTAGGGAACCTATTCCCAAGCAGTTTCGGGGTTTGCAGAGTACCACCCACATGTCTCCTTAAGGCTCGCACCCATTACAATCTTCACACTGCCCATTCTGGATCTTACCCGCGTCGTTTCTGTTTTTTTCTTTTTGCTGCTGGCGTGCTATCCACATTGAACCTGGGAAGGCTTGCAGCTACTTATCATTGTGCTAGCAACCTAGTTGTAGCCTAGGTAGCAGTTACTACAATGGATGGGCTACAATGGCCCCTTAATAAGGCCCTTTAGCGACAGTTGCAAGGAGGGCGATTGACCCAAATTGTAGCCATACTAGCGGATCTAGAGGGCAGAAAATGGGTTTCAAGTGCAGAAATGAGTAAACCCCTATACTCCTAAACCCTCAACGCATCAGTAAGTTAAAGGTACCCGACGACCTACAAGTGCAACATCGAAGATGTTGGTTACCCGACCCCAGCCAAAACAACGACACTATGACTGTCATATGACTCATAGGCTTCCAAGTTACTCATTATGAGTTTGGGGTAGCCAAGAACCCTTCATTACAGAAGGTGTCGCAGTTTTTCGTGGAATTGGACTTCATGAGAGGGGCAGATGCGCACAAACTGCGGACTGGAGTCGCAGGGCTACTGCAGCCCTCGTGCCCTGTCGGAACAGGGGTCAGGGTTTTAGGGCAGGGTTCAAGGATGCGAGCTTTGAAAAAGCAGTGGGTCTCATTCATGTCTATTAGATAGTAGCTGCAATAATATGTGTAATAATAGAAATAATGACCATCGTATGAACGGCTATCAGCAAAGTCGAAAGTAACCACACCAATAATAGGCTTCGTTGTCAACACCACTGCAAAAGCCAAAATCAATGCAATTCGTCGACCTGACTGTATATGAAATTCGCCTGCGTGCTAGTGGCAGTAGCGGTGTCTAAAACAATGTCGTAGGATATGGCAAAGCACTCGGAGGGTTCCGGATACTAACCAAACATACTCCGGACTCTAGATAATTCCCAATATACTATAGTAGTTTCCATTTTATTTTCCATTATCCCCATTTCACCCCAATATACTCTAGACTGTGTCCCGACCTTATCCTATACCTCCTCGCCTACTACGGACTTTGCATCTTACATGAGAGTTCCACAAATAGGGTGCTCACATAGGTCCCCATATGAGCTATTGTCTAAACTCCTTAAAGGGGGTAGTATAGGGGATTACATGGCGGACTATCATAGGGGTCACTAAGGGGAATACTAGGAGTTTAGACAATGTCTCATATGTGATGATCCTTGTTGTGGTGGCTGCCACAAGGGCATCATCTTTCTGGAAATCACCGCATGTTTGAAGCATTTGAGATTTCATGGGTTTCCTTCCTTGGACTCTACTCGGTGGTGCTTTAATGCATCTTGATGCCTTTTGCATGGTGGTCGTTGCATGTACACATGTAGGGGGATTAAGGGCATGATCTGATGCTGCCAGGCTTGGCAGGGGGGTCTGCGCGGGCGGTCCTGAGCAAAATGGTACTTTCCCTCAATGAGGGGACCACAATATAGACCCCAATATGTTACAACCCTTATTTTCCTAATTTGTGGAAATCTCCATATCAAGGTATGTATGAGGGCCTTTTTAATTGTTAGTGGGCGGGGGATGCACCCAAGCCCCTCAAGAATTACCGGTATCATGGCCATAGTAGCTTTGTATAATTATCGTGTAGGGTACCTCAAATAGACCTCATCATGATGCTGGCAATTATGCCATCCTTAGGATTTTGCCTGGGCCCCACTCAACCCTCGCAGAGTTTTTGTTGTCGCAGCACTAGCCGTATGTAATCCTAAATGCCATAACAGTTTTCATGTTCTTTTCATTATGTTCTAATCCGACTCCAGAATGATACGAGGAATCCAGAACCATATAGTCGGCATTCTTTGTTACATATCCCTATGGTAAAGCAATTTTCACATATCAACTCTCCTCCTGAAGTCATGCCAAAGGCATCAGCCGATTTGCAGCTCTCCCGCAAGAAGCCGTAGAGGGAAACTTGGGTGTCTTGTTCCGGCTTTAGGGGGGTATGGGCGACTAAGGGTTCAGGGGGCTTAGGTGGTTTGGGGGACTTGGGGGTGCAGGGGTGTAGGGGGCGGGCGGGGTTTGGGGGGCTTCAGGCTCAGGATGTTGTAGGGTTTAGGGTTTGGAGGATGAGGCTTGCCCAAACTCCCACACAAATCTCCACTGAGGCAAACGTTAACGCACGCAGAAAAAGGTATATTTTGCCATCTTGTATTAATCCTGCTGAGTTTAATAATGTAAAGGGCTCAAAGGGCTTGAACAACAGCCTATTTCTGCTCAGCGTAGCAGCCATCATCCCGCAAGATCCACAAGAGACGACATGAAATAGATGCTTGAAGATGTTAAGCCCTAAACCCTAAAGCCTAAAGCCTAAACCCTAACCCTAAACCCTAGTGAAGTTTGTTCAACATCAGGCAGAAGTAGAAGCCATCGAAACCCTGGCTGGCAGTGCTGTCAACCCCGTCCCAGAATACGAAGCGAATCACAAGATAAAAGAAAAGCTGCTTATGGTGATTCATTGAGTTTGGCCTTAAGGTTCTGGAGGGTATAGATGTGAGTAAGCCCAAATATCACTGTGGTAACCACTGAGGGGACCTACAAGGGAACCGTACATGTAGGTAATTTGAGGTTCACGCTATTTATAGCCGAACTACAGTTGTATTCTGAAACCAGGTACAGCCTAGATAATTGCACGTGGGTTACTGCTACTTGGCATTCGCCGCACAGCTGCGCTGCCCTTCGTAACGGTGCATAGTTCCCCTCAAGTAGATAGAATATGAGGTCTATGGGGATCTTGTTGTGCTTTGGGGGGAAGTCTATATTCTATCTACCTCAGGGGGACCGTAGGTTCGTGTCACAGTGCTGGGCTCGGTCGGGATTTAGGGAAGGTATTTTTCACCTGCAGTTGAGCTGTAATGTAAATTCCTACCTTGAGCCCCAATGTTTATACAAATGACCTGCAGTGGGCTATTTGCATTCCTAGGGTATAGATCCCTATGCAAACTCAATGCAATGTAATCCTTGTTGATAGTACCTGCCTTGGGTTATTTGGAGCCCTAGAGTTTGCAACCATTGTAGCGCATATGTTAGTATCTTCCGCCCACTGCTTGTGTCAAGCTGTAATACGTCGTGGGAGGCAACTATGGTGTCTTCGACAACACCACGCAGCCGCTTGCACGAGAGTTTGGCGTCTGCTCGGCTCCCTGCGATTCAGACACATCACGCTTTATGCCCCAAACTCACGCAAGCCGAAATCCCGGTCAAGCAAGCGTTTTCCGGCTCCCTGGGAAACACTAGCAGAAATTCAAGGAAAGACTTGCCATTCCAAAGCAGCTGTAAAAAGGCCTCTGTCAACAAACCAGCCTGGGCGAAGCAGAAATAGCGAGAGCGTGCTGTTCGAGATTAGGCAAAAGTAGGCTCTACTACAGCAACGATCACTTTTGATTACTATTCTCCAAACAAGTCTACTGTAGGGCTTCTAGATTTGTTCCGAAGAACAGATATGCTGCCGGGGGTCCCCGTAAATCGCCAGTGCTTGTCTCCCAGAGTGATCTTCTCTTGTCTCCCTTCTTGTCGCCTTGGAACCAGATGGTGCTGCCGGGGTCCCGGGCAATCGCTAGACCTTCTTTCCCATCATGATCTCCTCTTGTCTCCCTGCTTGTAGCCTGGGAACGGAATGGCGCTACCTGGGGTCCCAGGGAATCGCCAGTCCTTGTCTCCTATCGTGATCTCCCTTCTTCTAGCCTGGGATCTTGCAGCCTGGGAACCGGATGGTGCGCCGGCAGTCTCCCCTGGTCTCCCGTCATAATTTCCTTTTGTTTTTGCTCTTGTAGCTTGGGAACTGGATGGTATGCCGGAGGTCTCCGCTTGTCACCCGCTTGTCTGCCATCATTGTCTCCGGATGGTGTCTCGGTGGTCTCGCTTTATCTTTTGTCTTACCTCCCATCATAATCTTCTCCTTGATGCTCTTCTTGTAGCATGCGAGCCGGATTGTGTGCCGGCGGTCTGTCTTATCCCCCGGTATGCCAAGGCACATTCTCTTCGGCTGTTTGGGGTCGATGCTGGTATAATATGATGATTATTGTTATTGTTATTGCTGCTACTGCTACTGCCGCTGCTACTGCTACTGCTAGTACCAGTTCCAGTACCCGTACCAGTACCAGTACTCGACCACCATCAGTATGACCACCAATTTCCACCATTGTTCTCATCATTGCGCCGGTAGAACTACGGCTACTGTTACAACAAGTATCACGTCTGCTACTGGTGCTTCCAGTTGTACTGCCAATACTGACCGGCCAGTCAAGGACGGTGCTGATGTATTCGCGAATGTACGATACGCATGATCGTGCAATCTGCAGCCTGGCTTGCCTTTAGCAACGTGTTGTATTGAGCATATATGGTGTTCAACTGCTGGTTCGCGATCTTGTAGCTAACAGCATGAAAACCCGGAAGGAACAACATCACCCCTTAGATGCCCGCCCTCCCCCGTGCCCCAAGGGCACTGTCGAGACCTAAGCTGTACAGATGCAGGTCCTCAGCAAGGAAAGCAAAGAAATGTTAAGTCAACAATTTACTCCCTATGCTGGGGCCGCTATGCCACGGCCATGCCCCATATCTAGGTATCACATTGGTTTCCTTGCAACTATTCTACAGTCCTAAACCCAAACCTGAAGAATGTCCCTGTGGGATAGGCAAAGCTTGGGCCCAGGTGCGCCGGAGTTGAGGCTGCTGGTTGATCTCAGTCGATGAAGCTCGGGTTTAGGGTTTAGGGTTTCGGACCGAAGGGGCTGTGTAAGCGGTATCAACTACCTCGGCCCTAACTTTGTAGTCTTACATGCTGATGATTCCTACAGCTAGCTTCCATGTGATTCCTCGTTCTCCAGATGAACTTCCATTATGATAGTTGCGCTATCCACTACCCCCTGCAATTCCTACCCAAAGACCCCTAGTCTTTGATAATGGTCCATATTCTTGCTTCTTCCATGTTACCATGCTTTGCAACCCAAACGCTAAACCCATAAACCCTAAACCCTAAACCCCTAGACCTTAAACCCTACACCTTTAAACCCTGAAACCCTAAACCCTTAAACCCTAAATCCTTAAACCCTTGAACCCTAAACCCTTGAACCCTAAACCCCTAAACCTTAAACCCTAAACCTATAAACCCTTAAACCCCTAAACCCCTAAACCCCAAGCCTTAAACCCCAGATCCCAAAACTTGAAGCAGATTCATCTGGTTTAGGGTTTCCGAGAATTAGGGGGTACCGTTTTGGGGGTCCCAATAATAAGGATTATAGTATTTTGTGGTCCATATTGGGGTCCTCCCATTTTGGGAAACTACCGTATTTTGTCGTATACCTTTGCATACCATTAATCACATGAAGCTGTCTGTGCACCTTACTTCCCAAGATTTGCTGCTCACGTGTTTTTGTATGAGAAACACCCTTGGTACTTATTGACCCTAAACCCTAAACTGTGTAGCGCTGTGGACAGTTGCGCAACCTGCTGCCTCATCAGCATCCTGCAAAGGAATCCTTAGCAGTCAAGGATTAATGGAAAACAGAATTTCAGGCTCAGGATTCAGGATTTGTGTTAGGGGAAAACAAAAAGAGACTATTGTATTATTATAGGTTATATAGGGAACAATGGGAAGTGGAAACTAATATACTATAGGTTTTCTATAGGCATCAGGGTATAAATTGGAATGGGGACCTGGTCATAACCTTATTGGGCACTTACGAAAGAACTCGGAACTGAGATGTTGAGGGCCTAGACCATCACCTGGGCCAGCCTGAAGCCAAACATGTAAAGAAAAAACATGGAAACAACAACGAATAAATGTAATAGCAGTAAAAACATGATCGTAATTAAGTATAACAGTAGAAGTACTACTAGCAACGTTAGATGGATGATCAGAACGCCACAAGTGCGGTTCAAGATGCCGAAAGTCGGAAAGTGCAAGCGCGAGCAAAAGTCGGATGTCACAGAGTTGTCCCTGTAAACGAATGCAGAAGTTGTGTGATGTCTCCATAGACCCTAAACCCTACCAGCGCTTCAGCTTGCCCGGCCTGTTTGTCCAAAGCTTGTATAGGAGTCTCCATGAAGTCGGAGAGCCACTTAGAAATCCCTCAGTATACTATAGCCCTGCTTATAGGCTCTTATGGATCTTATAGGTATCCAGGAAAAGGTACCCTTTGCTTTTTGAGAGGTGTTGGCCTGCTGAGTCCAAAGTTGCTGAACTCCGCATTGGCGGCTCAAGCCTTACCCAGACCCCTGGGAGGATCTAGAAAGTAGAACCCCCAATTTGGTACCCTATACTACTATAGGGTAATTCCTAGGAACCCTTAAGGGGGTTCTACTTTCTAGATCCTCCCAGGGGTCTGGGTATTCGCCATTTTTCAGCGACATTCGCCGCCTGGACACAGAGGCCGCCTTTTGGCTCGCAGTTTGCTATAATGGGTTTAGGGTTTAAGGGTTTAGGGGTTTAGGGTTTAGGGTTTAGGATTGCTATAATCTACAAGGTTCCTGAAAATGATTTTTAATTTCTGTTACCTAGAATCCTAATATTTAGCTGAAATTATAATTTCTACTGGGGTTCCAAATCCCTTAGAGTAATGATTAATTATTCTGTAAGACCTGCGTTGACTTTCATAAGTCTGCAATGATTCGCTTTGATGAGTGTTCTTGTCAGTCTACTTGGAGGCTCAGGGGACGTTGTAAGAAGGTTACAAGCAGACTAACCCCAAGTAGGCGATATGTCCATTTACACATAATTACGAAATCCCCTGAGCTCTTCAAGTAGTATCCCTAAACTTAAGATACCCCTACATCACCCCTATATAAACCCGAGATACCCTGATATACCCTGATATATCTCTACATACCTTAGGTTGGGCCCTCACCCACTAATTGTGACCACAAGAGGCAATGGTAATTATTTTCAGGTCCCCATATAATCCTAGTATACCACTATTTGTGGGTGGGGGCCCAAGCCAATATATACCGCTATATATCCCTAAGCCTCCCTATAACCCCAGCTACTTGCTAAGTCCTTTGAGCCTTACCCAAACCCCAAAAAGGATCTAACAAATAGATCCCCTAGAACCATAGGGGAAATTATATAAGGATTATATAGGGGTTTTAATGGGTTTATATAGGGGATCTAATTTTTAGATCCTCCCAGGGGTCTGGGTAGGCCCTGCTTTGCCAGACAACCTCTGTGTGTCGCTTCTGCTTTGATCCAGTCACAGTCGTATGGCAGGAGGGTTTGGGGTTTTGGGTTGTATAGGGACCATACAGTATGACATGAATACATGGGGACCCTGATATGAGGTTTAGGGTTTAGGGACATTACCCCTAATACTGGATTGTGCGGGTGAAGCCCCAAACCCACCAGCATGTTTTTCTTGCGGGAACCATCTGTGTGTAGAGGCCCGATCAAAGCTATACCGCCATTCCTACGGCCTACCAGGTCCGCTTCAGGGTTTGTTCTGATAAGCTTAGGTTGCAGGGTTTAGTGTTGGACCCTATAGCTCCCTGTAACAACCCTTGTGCCGGCCTTAGATTAACCCACATCTTTTCCATATTGGCCTCTCTAACTCTCCATTCTGACCTCCGTAATCCTAATCATATCTCTGACAATTCATCAAGTGTAGCGCTTCGGGAGTTGTAAGGACAATGGATGTAGGTGGGTTTAGGGTTTAGGGTTGTTCTTCTTGGTAGTTCCCAGGGTTTTGGCAAGCAATCAATGATGAGGTTTGTTCTGGGTAAGCGTAGGGATTACTATGGGTAGCTGCGGGCAGTTGCGAGGAGTGTTAACGACTCGTACGTACGTCTGAAGGCCTACGCTCAACAATCTCATTGAGAATCACGGCGTATATAATTTACTGATGATCCCTTATGGTCACCATCTAGGTACCCCAGTAGTACCCTTTGGCCCTTTTTATTTGGGGGTCTCCTTATTAAAGCTGAACAGTAGGAAAAGGTTACCCTTATTATTAGGGGGTTACTGGGGAACCTAGCCATTGGTGTCGACCCCCATGAAGTTCATAGCCTGATTGCTGGCCAGGGAGTATGGGTAATTCCAAGTACATCGGGTAACTATGGCAATTCTCAAAATTTAGGGTTTAGAGTTTAGGGGGAATAGTTGCCAGGAATAGGAAGACCCCAATGTAGACACCAAAGTGCCATAATCCTCAATGTAGGGACCCCAGAAAGGTACACCTAGTTTTGGGAAACTCCCACAAAGGTACGCCAGGTTTGACGACTGCCGAAGAATATGATTAGGAGACGTACTAACATACGACTACTATTGTCCCCCACTGGGTATATATGTATATATGCATATATAATAAGAAGAGGGTATATGTGGTGATATAGGGATTATGTAAGGATGCCCAAGAAAATCGTAGGAATGGAATGAGAATATACCAACCAGGGTCCTGATGTTCATATTGTATTCCTCACGTTCTTCAGGATCTCTGTTTGGGGTTCCTGTTGCAGTCATTTTATGTCTGCCGCTGCATTGCAGATCGAACCTTCCATGTGGACTGCCTTCCTTTATGTCCTGACAGCGTTGCAAGTTGATGCAGCTGATGATGGCTGCTTCCTTCAGATTGCCAACGCTGCGAAGGACCCGCCCTTGAACGACAGCAGCGCCATTGGTTCCTGGCCGCAACGACAGATGTTTTTTTGAAGCCGTATGTATGCCTTTCCATCTATGTTGTCAAGGTATGACTCAATATTAAAGACAGTAGCCGAATGCACGTTCCTTCCGAAAATCCTGAAGTCTCAAGTGCAAATCCGGGTTGCGGAAGAGGCTTGCCCTTCAACGACGAGGAATTCGTGAAGGATTTGTCGCTGCTGCTTGTCCTTGCAGGAGTGGGGACTCTAAACCAATCCAGCAGTTCAAAAGAGTGGATGCAGGTAGGCGGAAGGTTTCATAGGATAGTTAATTACACAGAACTGCATAGCAACAGCGCAACATCTACAACTGCTTACAACTGTGTTGAATTTCCCAACGCTTCTAGGATCCCTTGAAAGCAGTCTCTTGTTGGGGGCCTTATTCCATGCCTCCGACCATGTTCATTTTTCTAGAAAATCTTACGAAAATTCGGCTTCTGTGATCTTGGTTGATACACATGTGTTAAAATCCACACCAGGAAATTCAGACGTGGTTCCAGGATCCTACCATGCCCAGAAATCTGAATGTGGCATGCTTATGCTAGACGAGTTAAATGATAGTACATCATTATTATAGAAATCATACAGTAGTAGTGATAGAGTAGTAGCAAAATAGTACGATAGCGCTCTCTGACCCAGGGAAGTCTGTCATGCACAGGAAACAAAATCAAGCCTAAACCATAGAGACATGAAATCACTCAACCGCACGCAGTAAACTTAGCCTACTAAAGCATCTGAGCTGTAGTCTATACTCCTTACAGGGGGGTTAGTCAGGGGATTATATCGGGGATATAAAGGGGATAGCAGGAGTTTAGACTAAGGCTCTATTGGGATGAAGTTAAGTCCGGGAATACGCAGGACAGGAGTGCCTGAGGGCTTCCGACGAGTGCTTGCCAGCACTGACGAAGATTCGGCAAAAAGTCTGGGTTCAGGTGCAGACGGAGACTGACCCTGGGACAATAACAAGCATGTAGGGGTTGATCTAAGGTCCTTTGGGGAAATTTATATTGGCCATTTTGAGAGCAGCAATCCGCAATCTCGATCAAGTATCATATTTTGAATAGAGGAGCATATGCAGCAGAGTATAGAGGGGACTTTTCAGGGAAATACAGGGTAGAAAAAGAGTTGACTAGCATGAGGCTATCTTCTAGTACATCATTTGAATGTTCATGTCCGGAAAACCTTTCCACTTGTTGTGCACTCCCAACCCCTTTACATGAAACCGTAAATCCTTAAATCCTAGAACGCAAATCCATTACTCTGCAGAAGACTGAACGAAAACATGAGAATGCATGTAACTCAGTGCTCAATCCCCACGCTCTCCCTTATGATGTAGGCCCTTAGGGGGGATTGAAGAGCTATCTAGGGTTTACGGGTTTAGGGTATATATATATATATGTGGATGTATGGTTTAGGGTTTCGGAACTTACGGTTGACAGTGTCCTGCATGAGACCCTAAACCCTAAACCCTAAACCCTAAACCGTGTATACTACAGTACCAGAGTTTATAAGGAATAAGGGACGTACGGTGCTGCAGGATGTTTAGCATCAAAGCCCCAGTCCCTAACCCTAGAACCCTATCTGTAGGGTTTAGGGTTTAGGGTTTAGGGTCCCTGTATCCCCTTCAAAGGTACCTTAGGTCATGCAGGATGTTTGGCATCAGAGCGGTCGTCCCCAGCACTATATATCCAGAACCTTACCTATCCCTATACCCACCCTTTGAAGCTACTTTGGGCCCCCTTTAAGGGACTGTACCTACTGTTTGGTATGAACCATATCACCTGATCTCATAGTCCCCCTTCAGTAGATAGAATATGGGGTATATGGGGATGCTATGTACATGGAAATAACGAACGGAACCCGCCATCCCTTCACCCTCCAGTATATGATGGTATACTATAGTTTATTATGGTATGGTATATTTTGTTATATGACGGTATATAATAATATATTCTGGTAAATTTTGGTATATGATGGTATATTCTGGTATATTTTGGTATATTCTGGTATATTTTGCTATATTTTGGTATATTATGGTATACTATGGTATATTATGGTATGTTATGGTATACCCTTCCACCCCTCCCTTCACCCCTATATCCCTGCACCTCTAGCCCTCCACCCTTCCACCGCTCCAGGGTTTTGGGTTTTGAGATTTGGGTTTTTAGGGTTTAAGGGTTTAGGGGTTTAGGGTTTAGGGCTGCCCAGAGAAGATTTAGGTTTAGGGTTTAGGGTTTAGGGTATAGGGTTTAAGGGTTTAGGGGTTTAGGGTTTAGGGCTCCGTGACGTAGGAGTTTTGTTTCGGGGGAGTACCTAAAATATCATAGCCAACTGGATAAAATTCTTGCCAATTTGGGAACCCTCAATCTTTATAAGGCCCCCAAAATCTACCCTAGTGCGCTTGCTTTCATAATTTAGTGGTGCTTTTTTGGGTGGTATCTACAAAATGGGTAAACCCTAAACCCTAAACCAATCATTTTAGGATTCCCCGGTATTCTTGCTTCCACACAAGCTACTGTCAGTATCTTGCTTAGCCAAGGCACCTCTAAGGCCTAGGTGTCTTTTTGGTAGCTTATTAAGGGTTTCGGGTTTAGGGTATGGGCCCCGGGCATGTTCCCTAGTAGGTACATATGTCTATTCATTGTATGCAAAATACTGATTGCAGCACGAGATTTTACCTGGACCTTCCAAACACACATAATATTAGCCTGTTTCTGGGAGGTCCAGGTAGGGCCTTCAAGACCTTAGCACCCTAAACCCAAACCCTAAATCCTAAATGGTAGTTTCCATTTCTTTCATTATCCCTATATAACCCCAATATATACCCCATTATAATGTAGTAGTTTCCATTTTCTTTTCCATTATCCCTAAAGAGCCCCCCAATATATATATATACTAGTACAAGCCAATATATCCCTTCAAAGGGATCTAGGATTTCTATTTTCTTTTCCATTATCCCGATAGAACCCCTACACCCTAAATCCTAAACACCTATAATTTTTGTAGCTTCCATTTTCTTGTCCATCATCCCTATAATACTATAGTATTACCATTATATAGCCCCTATAATCCCTATATAACCCCTACATAAACCCTATATAATCCCTATAATCCCTGTAGTTTCCATTTTCTTTTCCGTTTTCCCTATAGAACCTCTAGCACCCTAAACCCTAGCACCCTAAACCCTAAACCCTAAATTGTAGTTTCCATTTTCTTTTCCATGATCCCTATAGAACCCCTAAACCCTACTTCGTCACCTCAAGGGCTGGCGTGGCGATGCCGTGCTACCACAGCCAAGGAGCTTGGGGACAGGCTTCGGGTGTACGGTTGAGGGGTTGGGGGAATTTAGGGATTAGGGATTTCGGGGGGGGGGCGGGTAGGATTTAGGGATTTGGGGATTTAGGGTTTGGGGTTAAGGGATTTGGGGATTTAGGGTTTGGGGCTTAGGGCAGAGGGGGCTGCTGCTTTCTGGGATGAGGCCAGAAGGAGGATGTAGTAACTTTGGTTAAGGACCTACTTGGAGGCCCATGGGACTTAGTAACTACTTATAACTGGGATTATAACCCTACGTATAATCCCCTTAAAAGAGGACCTAGGGTTGGGCCGTTTAACGCTCCGATTAAGCTTACAGGCTTAGTACTCAGTTGATGATGGGCTTGGTGTTGCTTGAAGGCTCAGTGGAACTAGGTAAGGAGGATATAAGTGGGGTCAGAAGTTCCTCAATTGGGTAGGTCTGCTTGCGAAGCCTTCGTAACCTACTTGCTAAGTCCCCCTAAGCCTTGAAGTGGCTGTTGTCCTGAATACAGGTCCCAAAGCTGTAGACTTACTCGACCGATGAGCCCCTGAAGTTTTACCCAAGAGCCAAGCTTCGGGTGATTCTGTTGGAACCATTATGTGGGGGATTGTCAAAATTANNCCCTTTTTAGGTCCCTATTATAATACGGGGCCTAAATTAGGGGACCCAAAAAGGGACCGTAATTTTTTACAATCCCCCATGTCCTCATCCATCCCCACACCACCTCACCAATACTTTCATTGGAGATGTAGAGTCTGTCAACCGGAGGTGGGCATGCCATAGGCAAATCAGTCTGCTCCAGCAGCACGACCGTGTTCCTGGGGCGATTTTGAACAAGTTTGAACCCTAAACCCTAAACCCTATTTTGAATTGAACAAGTTTGAATAGCTTTTCCAGCACCTGCAAGCTTTGAACCCCAGACCCCAAAAGACCCAAAACTTGCCAAGCCAGGGGCACTGGTCATTGCAAGTGCGGGGTGCGGGGGCATGGAATTAGGAACAAGGTTTTGATTGCCATCTTCCAGGGATATAGACGATATGGATGATGACTTTATTTGCCTTAAGAACTGAAACCTTTATGCTGGAGAATGCAAAACCCTTCATTTCATGGAGTTGGTATTCTGTTGATTGCAACCACAACCATCCTAAACCCTAAGCTGTAAACCCTAAACCCTAAAATCCCAAGGTTTTTCCGCCACATCTGGAAGGCTGCCGGCCACAGCATCTTCAAGAATTTGACATTGGATGGCACTTTGGGATATAGGGTGTAGGGTTTAGGGTTTACGGTTTAGGGCTTAGGGGTAAGGATATAGGGTTATATGGGGTTATATAGGGTAATATAGGGTATAGGTTAATAATATAGGGTATAGGGTAATAATATAGGGTTATATGGGGTTATATGGGGTAATATCGGGTAAGAGATACTTGTTGGTTTCCATGCTGTTGTATGAGGGAACCTATAAACACTTTGGGGGGGCCTTTGAAGTTCCACCCAGGGAAGCAATCAGCGCAGACTACACCGGGCTGGGCTACGAAGCTTTTTGCAAGCAGCTTCTTGGCTCCAAAGTATGCTGGGTTTAGGGTCTAGGGTCTAGGGTTTAGGCTACACTGCCGGATTTCTTCCGTATCATGCCTTCTGCACAATCAACTCATCGCCAGTCTTCGCATCGGTTTTCTGTTTGCTCATTGACGCAACTTTATCCTCCCTATAGTCCCTCTGCTATTTTCTCGAAATAGTAGTTTGAATATGATACAGGTACGCATGCATGCATGCATGCATGCATACATACATTACATTACATTACATTACATTACACTACATTGTATTGCACTGCATTGCATTACTTACATACATACATACATACATACAGGTATCTCTTTCAACATCAATATGTCATCCATTGGAGCAATTCAAGATATTTTCTTTACAACAGTGAGCCCCCAACAGGACCCAAAATTATTGACAGGACCCGCAATTTTTGACAAGATCCCAAATCGCAAGGCCTCCAGCGTCCAGCATGCTTGTTCTGTGTCGGTTTGTTTTCCATTCCTTGTGATTTGGTCCTTTCTGCGAAGTTGATGATTGGAAGACCATACCCAATTATCTGATTCATGCGTTTCATTGGGAATGCTACATGTCTTGATTTTGTTCAGCTGGATTTGCAACATTCCCAAGTAGTGTTCATACCACGCTTGATTGAAGCGTCTGCCATGAAACGCAGGAAGAAAGGGGGAAGGAAGCATGCAGATGTAGGAAAGGAGAAGGCTTCAGACAGGAATCGGAGAAAAGGAAGAGGACAGAAGGAAGGAAGGAGGGAAAAATGGATGCAAGCAAGGAAGGAAACCCTAAACCCTGGGCAGCTGCTCATGTGTCTAAAAGTTCACAGTAGTGCATGTGTATGCTCATCAGATTATTCTGGTCTGTCTAGGTAATAGGTGGTTGCAGGGATTATAAGAAAGCATAGAAAATGTTGTCATCAGATTGGAGGGTTTATCATATGTGTCCTGTTCTTGAAACATGCTTCATGTCTTGAACATGACGACGAACTAATTAATTCTCACAAAAAACACTTCATTCCTGAACCCTCATGCCCACCACCATATCACGGGTTTCCATAGATCCCACATATGGACTTAGCATTGTTGGAGGAAACCTCATACACCCAATTTCCAAAGCCAAAGCCCAAGGTTCCACAACGTCAGCGCGCAACGGCGCGTGGCTTTCACCTTTGTCCGAAATCCAATCTCGAGATACATTTCTGGATACGCGCAAATCGAGAAACGGATCAAGAACGCAAGCAAGACCAGCGCAATGTACGCCACACTCCGGCGCGCTCTTCTTCGGTATCCCGCAGGTAGTCCTCGCAGGGCTGAAGAGTCTTGGTTTAGGGTTTTGGTTGGGTACTGCCCCCACCCAGTAACAGTCTATAATAGGGGTCATAATACGAATATTTATGCGTGTATATATATATATATGTATATATATATACATATTCATATTATGACTATTATCCAAGTTGATGATTATCCTAGTGTTACTGAGAGGGGACAGTGCTCAAGGTTTAGGGTTCAACCTTAAACCCTAAACCCTAAACCTTGTTAGTAAGGAATGGAGGGATGCATCCCGACAGTAGTGCCTCTACAATCGCCAAGAATAATCCAGACCCCTGAAAGGATCTAGAAAGTAGAACCATCTCAAGGGTTATTGTAAACTAGCCAATAGCGGCCTAGGCTACCATATAAGAGCTCTACTTTCTAGATCCTCCCAGGGGTCTGGGATAGCAGTTTCCATGACTTTTTACATTCTTTCATTGCCTACCGACAACCAGCAAGGAGTTCATCCGCCAATATCTCAAGAATGGCATACAGCACAACGGTCAGCGGGCTATTCATCAGTATGCATTCATACCTTTCGGTTCCTGGCCTTTTCACATGTTGCAGCAAACTGCTAACCCCAACAGTACATGTTTTTTGCCGGCTAACGAACAGCTCAGGACATGTAAACTCCCAGCTTGAGTTTTTCTTGCCCATCAACGGGTGTGCAGTCCCATATGGCTTCTTGGGCAAGGTTGCAACTTGTCTATTGAAAGTGTGAATTGCGCAGAGAGCCCTCAAATAAGGTCATTTCCTCATGGAACCTATTGAGCATATTGCCTGGTCAATCCCCGTCAGCCCCTAGACCCTAAACCCCAAA
>CAJNIZ010005758.1:55865-70579 GCA_905231905.1 Symbiodinium pilosum | reverse complement strand
CCGAAACCCCAAAACCCAAACCCTAAACCTAGACTTTCCCTTAGCCTGGGAGGCTCCCTTTTGGGGGACGGTTCCCTAGTCCCCAGTGATGCACAGAAATCATGATGTGGTAGTTTCCCTAAGTAATGGGACCCCAGTATAGACCCCAATATACCATAATGCTTATAGGGACCCCCAAAAAGGTACCTATAATTTTGGGAAACCCTCATGATTTTTGAACGCCGAAGAGTTTATCAGATACGTGTGGTGTGATACTCTATGCATGATGCAACAAGCAATTTTCAAACAAGCACCCACATGTGGGACATAGGTTCTGCAATTAGGATTCACTACGTGTTGCAGTAGGTATAGTAGGGTTGGTCGTCCAGAATGCTAAACACACCCAGGAACGTCCCTAACGCTCTCAAGGCAAAGTGAAGTTAATGCGCAAATGTCACCCTAAACCCTAAACCCCTAAGCCCTAAACCCTAAGCCCTAAACCCAAAACCCCTAAACCCTAAACCCCTAAACCCTAAGCCCTAAACCCATATACCCTCACTTTGGGAACCCTCTCAGGCCTTCTCGACTCAAAGGGTCTGGACTTTAGGGTACCTCCAGCGCAGTCTCGGACGGTTCCAAGGTTTAGGGTTTAGGGAGGAAATTTCCGTGTTGTGTTCCGTTTTTTGACGGTAATGGAAGGCAGAGCATGAAAGCCGCGCCGTGATGGCGCCGTGTATCCAGGGTCGTGAAATATGCACAGCCACAATTCCACACAGATCAATATCAACGAACAGAAACCGATGCTTTGCAGACCCGGTATTAGGGATTTAGGCCGGGGTACCCTCATTCCGCCACGCATGGTAGTTTCCCAAGATAGGGGGACCCCCAAATATTCTAGTCCTGATTATAGGCAATTCTAGGTACCCCCAAAAAGGTACCCCTAATTTGGGAAACCCGAACATTCATTACAACTCGTGGACGAAAGCCGGTCGTGATCCCCAGGCCTCCTTGGTAAATCCTGTGCTGCCAGAATTTTGTTATAATAGGGTTTGAGGTTTAGGGTGTATATTGGGATAATGGAAAATAAAATGGACACTACAGCGCTTATAGGGGTTATATAGGGTTCTAAATCAGGGTTAAATTGTGGTTATATAGGGATAATGGAAAAGAAAATGGGAACTACTACATTATAATAGGGTATATCTTGGGGTTTTATAGGGATAATGGAAAAGAAAATGGAAACCCCAGGTGGTACCTTTAAAGGGATATATCGGCTTATAATAGGGTATATGTATATTTATATATTGGGTGTTATTTAGGTATAATGGAAAAGAAAATGGACAGTATTGCAGCATAATAGGGTACATATTGGGGGTTATATAGGTGCAATGGCATATATTGGGGTGGGTGCTCCTCACCACGCCGCCCATACTACCCTCCACCCTCCCCCCGCAATGTTCCCTTTGAATTAGCATTCCTTAACCCTAATTAGCGTAATTAAGGGAGATTCTAGGGGCTAGGGGGTTGGAATTATCGGATCTCATGAACTTTAGGAGACCCTCTCCGACGATTGGGCAAAGCTACTGCTGCCTCACTGCAGGGCAGTCCCGCCTTATGACCATTCGCTGGGTCAACACCCAACAAATGCAACGAAGCTGGGCTTTGATAATGGGCTCCCTCAGTTTAAATATCAAGGTCTAGGGCTTATACTGCCCATGCTACCCCCAAGGTTACCCCTGGATACGCATGGTCAGTTATGTGGGAAGCTTAGAGGGTGGTGGCATGGGCGGATGGTTAGGAGAGCCCATGATTGAAGGAAAAGTCGACAGCGGCTAAGAATACACTCCCGGAAACTAACATGGAAACCCGAAGAGGGCCCTATACAGACTACAGTCCTTCTAAAAGGGGGCTATTGGGTTTCCATGTTAGTTTGGGGGAGTGTAGCAGAAGCAGAGCAAGGAAAAAGCGCGAGAACAGATCAATACATTCTAGTAGCGTTGTAAAGGTAAAAAGAGGATTCTGCGAACCTCAACTACACAGAAATTAGTCAAATTAGAGCTGTGGGGTCCCAATCCGGGGGGGGAGGGGGGGCGGGTTACCAAGATCGTCTTGCTATAGTTTCCTTTCACGTTCAATGTCTTGTTTTTATGCTTAGTCCTTCATTTTCTGTTTGATGGGCGTACTACTGCAAGTTGGTTGTTTCTGTGATGAATGTCTGATTTCATGTTTTGGTAGATTGGCACTGGTGAAAAAATGAGCGAACAAAAACACAGAAAACGGCATGGCAACTTTATTCCGGAGCGTTACGCTAAACCTGTACAAACCTAAAACCCCACCAGCCTAATCCTAAACTCCTAAACCCTGAAACCCTAAAGCCTAAAAACTCTAAGACTCTAAGCCCTACGACCCTAAACCCGCTGAGGCTAAAGCACGCCATGAAGTTCCATTTGAGTTTGGAGGAGAAGGACACAGAAGCAGTTGCGAGTCCTATGGCCGACGCCGATGCATACGTGCATGCCGTAACTGGGCTGCCGTTAAGGAGTCTATAGTAACTTGTCATGCATGGGTTTCCTTATACTGGTAACTTGTACACATGTACAGCTGTTTGTATACATGGCCCGTGAATCAACAAAAAGTTTCCATGTTATATCCAGTTTAGTTTCCAGTGGATTCTCCATCATGGTAACTTCAACCAAGTGCCTTAACAGAAATGCAGGTGACCAGCCTGCTACAACAAGATGGAAGATACTTGAGAGCGCTCTGCTGGCTCATGCTTCCTGATTTTGTCGTGCTTGGGTACGACTTGCCGCCGGGCTGCCAGCAAGGCCTCCTACAAAGAACTGTGATGGCTGCGCAGCAAGCATCAGCTGACTAGGCTGTGATCCGTGTCCCTGCACTGACATTTGCATTCCTCATGATTAAGTTATTGGTGTATTTTTGGTAGATTCCCTGAATTGCTCATTTCTTCCACGTGACATTCCATTACAATTTGCATGATCCATCTCAATGACCCCTGTAGAACCCCGGCCAGTGTTATTTTCATCCATTTCATTCTGCAATTGATTTGCTGGTTGTCACTAGAACCCATAGAAACCCTAGGACCTGCAGAGCAGGTGCTTGAGAAAGGCCAGGTACTCTCACATATCTTCATATATTGTGATGTAGTGGCAACAGTTCAGATCCTTTCGTAAAAGCTGTATAGTATTCTACATGATTACACTTTGCTGTAGACTGCTGTATGCAATTATATGTCATTGCACGTGCTTACTAGCCTACTTTTGTAAACCATCTGTGCTTCCCGTGTTTGTTCCAACGCTACGGCAAATTGCGCCACCTACTGACTTATCAGCATCCTGAAAAGGGACCTGGTACCGATGTGATGGAGAAATTTACGCTTTACAAGAGGCATCGATCCGTAGGATTTGAGCTACTGCGACAGTTTCTACGTGCCCTGTGTGGGTCCAGACTCTGTTGTTGAATCTGAGGAAATCTGGTAGGTTCCCTAAATCAGGGGACCCCAGCATAGACCCAAAAATAAGATAATCCTCATTATAGGGACCCCCAAAATGGTACCCCTAATTTTGGGAAACCCCCAAATTTCTGAGCACCCCGCCACAAGCGCGGTTCAGTGTGCCGAAAGCTGGAAGGTCACGCATGGAAAAAGTTATAGGTTACAGGGTTTAGGTTTTTAGGGTTACAGAGTTGTCCCGGCAAACGACCGAACAAGTTGTGTCATGTCTTGACCCCTTTGTGACATTAAGCCTTGCCAACGTTTGGTCATTGTCTTGGAGCATCTACGGGCATTTTATCTACTTAAAAGAGGTTCCAACGATAGGAGCTGTGCGAATTGTCGCCAGCTTTCTGTGTTTGTTGAAGCCCTAGAGCCTTGCACTGCAGATTGCTGACCCGAAGGAAGATACCACGAGTGATTTCCGCTAATTATGAGTAACGATTGTTATGCAATGCTTCGTAATCACAAGCTCTGGTAGGTAATTTAGCTTATCGAAAACTGCAAGCAGTTGCGTTGCAGGCAAGTTACGTACTTGGCAGTAAGTGTGAGTACATCCCGGCACTTACCTGACACCACCTCGTTGCTGACTCATGGTTGGGTTGCTGTTAAGGAAGTTGACTAAATTACCATACTAGGAAACCATATTAATTGGTGCATATATACATATGCATACTCATTCTGGCAACTGAAAATAATTTCCTAGACGGCAACCCAGCTGATTTGCGCCATGTGACAACTGCTTTGTATCAAGCTACCAGCAACAGTCTGGAGGTTTTCATGGGGTTCAGAGTCTAGGGTTGAGGAGTTTAGGTGTTCAGGGTTAACTTTCATGGGGCATTCACACAAAAGTTCTCATGAGGGATTGTGGGTTTTTACTGTTCCGAACAAATTTGACGCCTTTAAAAGTCATTCGGGGTTTGCAGCGCCTGTTAAGGCTATTAGGGCTGACGAGGCCGTATCAGTCTGAGGGCTGCTTTCGGCTATGAGCTATGGCCAGTCGGGGTGCACGACTAGTTGCTGGGTCTCATCTTGGGATACTTGTTCTTTTCCTAAACCCTAAACCCTAAAGTTTGAAGGATGAAGAAGTGCAAAAGGGCATGTGGGCTACTGTTGAAGGTGGATTTCAGGGAATGGAAAAGGAAATGGAAAGTACTGTCCTTTAGTGGGGACTGTATAGCGGCTAGGGGCAACAAGTAAGGCAATTTTTTGTGCTGTCGCAGCAAGCGTGGCCGGAGCAACCTATGAGCAGCTTGATGGGAAGTCGATTTCTGGTTTTGACTTGGGACAAAATGCAGCTGACGAGGCAACCCTGCTGCTGGGTTGGTGCTCAGAATTGGGTTAATGGACCATAAGGAACTGCTAGAACTTATTACACATTCTTTTTAAGGCCACTTAAAACCCTAAAGATGGCCACTAAAACCCAAAGGCCCCAAAGCCTTAAAGAGTCCCTTAGCAGCAGCCCAGGAATGCAGCTGAAGAGGCAACTTTGCTACAGGTGCGAGAGAAGTCTTCGAAGTTCGCCAGCGATCAGACTCTCCAGAGAATTGGTCCCCAGCCTGTGGGATCTAGGGTTTAGGGTTTAGAGTTTAGGGTTTAGGGTTTAAAGTCCCCCTTAAGTAGATAGGGGTTCTATTAGGGTTATATTGGCATAATGGAAAAGCAAATGGAAACTACAATTTAGGGTTTAGGGTTTAGCCCCCCTTAAGTAGATAGAATATGGGGTATATGGGGATCCTATTAAAATGTAACCAAAGCCATATTCTATCTACTTAAGGGGGAGTGTCGGGTTCACTAGCCTAAATACGGCGGATGGACAAAAACCTGAAGTGGCTGTCCTACGTTTAGGGTCTGCGGGTTTGGGGTTGAGTGTTCTTGAAGTCTTGGACTTGGGTACTGCGATGAAGTTGACGTTTCCAGCGGTGTCAGAGGTCATTGTCGCTGTGCAATCGAGGTCTTGCAGGGATTGTGGATTTTTTGCTACTATTATTTCGACTACTGTTATTGCTATTATTCTTATTACCATTAATTCAGCGGGCTCTTGCAGGGGTGACAGGCTGTTGCGGGTACCCTCCTCATTGGTTATTGGTGCAGCATCCTCTTGTTTATGAATGCTTTTTCGACAAATGGAATGACGGCATAATGCGTCACTGAGGGTCTTATGGACGTTATACTGTAGGCTTATAAACGAAGATTAAGTGGAAAGGTGGATGGAGAATGATGAATCTCCCCATCAGGTGATTTTCGATTTGTCTCCCTTGTGGGCCTCGAGGGCTCTGGACATCATTTGCTGCTTTGGCCCAACAGACTAGGATCAGGGCAGCTTTTGTATATGGGCGGTTGTCAAAATTATGCTCCCTTTTGGATCCCTATTATAATACGGTACCTAATTTTTAGGGTACCCAAAAAGGGATCATAATTTTGACAACCACCCATATGGTATAATAGGAATATATATACGAGGACCCTACTATAATCCTCATTATCCATAATAGTCACTATTACTGGGTGGGGGGTCCACCTATATGGTTGGCAAGAACTCTAAGGAAAGGCATCCCTGGAACTACTCAAGAAGTCTTTTTGGACAACAACTTAGTGAGCTGTTTGCATGAATACGGGGGGTAATGTGGATCCTAGGTCCCTTTAAAGGGATATATAGGGGTTATATAGGGATAATGGAAAAGAAAATGGAAACTACTATTTAGGGTTTAGGGTTTAGGGTTCCCTGATTAATAGGCCCCTTCCTTTTAAGGGCCTTAATATTAGGCTCCCTTTATAATCCTTATCAAGGGGAGTGGGGTTTATCAATCAGGGGTCTGGGTTACTCGGGATTACTTTGCAAGTTAAAGGTCTGATTGTCTACCTTCAAGGCACACCAGCCTTCAGTGTTTAGGACTTCTAGGTCCAGACAAGCATGTAAAGAGCGTGGGTTCTCAAGACGCAGATCATCATGTTAGTGAGTCTACATCATCTGGGCAGATTCCAATTCGTTACCCATACCTTTTCAGATTCGGCTTTCAATTACTTACAACCACTGGGTAAACCCACCTGGTTCCTGAATGAAGAACGCTTTTTTTGCCTCTACATCTTCCGAATACGGGATGGTGCAGGCACGACAGCACAATGTCCAAGTGGCAAGTCCAATGCCCTGATGTTAAAACCCCCACCTTGAAATTTTAGATATTCTCCACATGCATGTACCATAGTGGGAACATTAAGTACTAGCGGGTGGTGAGGTTTCAGTAGTAGGGGGAATGGAGTATTTGCTGGTCGCGTGCTTAAGTTTCTTGGTAACCAACCTCTACAACCAACACCGTGCACAATAAATATCGTCTGACGGTCATATGATCCTTGTTATTACAGGGTTTGGAGTCAGCAAACTGTCCTCACCATTGGGTCTGGGTATTGAATAGGCAGGTTCACATGTTTAAGGTTTAGAAAAATACTGGGGGGGCATATTACAAGATAAATGACATGGGGTTAGACCATAATGTTGACAGCCTCGCCTAGCATGTGTGTTTCTATCCCTACCATGAGGGCATGACTACACACATGCTTTGGCTAGTGGTCTTCAATATCACCCACTTGCACCTACATCCTGAAACCTAAACGGTTAGCCACACCCTAAATCTTAAACCCTAAACCCTAAGGAGATAGAATATGGCTCTGGGTATATTATAATAAGATCCGCATATAACCCATATTCTATCTACTTAAGGGGGACTATAAACATTAACCCCAAGAGTCAGGTGTTGGAGAAGTAAGGCTGACGCCTGTGCTTCGCAACGTCTAAACCCTGAAACCTAAACGGTGAGTCTAAACCCTGAACCCTAAGCCCTAAACCCCAAACCCCTAAACCTTAAAACCCTAAAACCTAAACCTTTTACCACCCACGGGATTACAAAAAAAAATCTTTACACCCCAAGGCTCATTTTTGGGCAAGTAAGGCTGACGCCGGTGCTTCGCAAGATTATGAGCATAGTCCTGTCAGATTCGCAGGATTTCGGTCCAGCATCTGGGCTTTGCGCATTGGTACCCTTTAAAGGAGTTTATAGGGGTATTATGTAGGGACTATATAGGGAATGTTGCCCAAAATTGGGGGTACCCTTTTAAAGGGGGATCTCTTGGGGTTATATAGGGATAATGTAAAAGACAATGGAAGCTAGTATTTACGGTTTAGGGTTTAGGGTTTCCCAAAATTGGGGGTACCTTTCTGGGGGTCCCCATAAGTATTTTGGGGGTCTATATTGGGATCCAGCTACTTTGGGAAACCATTCGATGTTTGCCAGAGAGTCCAAGAGCCTAGATACTTGCAGACCATGGGGTTCACAACTAGCGACAGAAACAATGCATCTTGGACATTATGGCAAATTGGTAACTTGATGTTGCAAAGGGTCCCAACAGGACTCAATTTGGAGAGTAGATCAGCAACTGCCAGCTTTTGTTCATGTAGCTGTCATGCATACGGGCTTCTTGTGTTGGATTTGCCAAGCCATGTTTCCTTTTCCACGGAATCCCTACCTGCGTTGCAATCAAGATCGTATCACTTTCTGTTACAGACATATGGGGTTCCATTGATTAAGGGCCCCTTTCTGGAGCTATCTACAAGGATTATAGCATATTCGGGGTTATATTGCGGTGCCCCCAACTTTGCGAAATTACCATACGCAGTAATACTCACGCTGTACGATGATGCATCGAAATTTCTTTCGGCAACCCCGAAGACTAAATCCAAACAGGGTTTAGGTACTTCCAAAATACTGTAGTCTCCTTGGGAAACATGTTCTTTTCTGTTATAGTATAAACCTAAGGAAATATGCAGGAAAAAGCTGTTCTCGTTATAGGTCTAGGGCACTTGCAGGAGAGTCTTTTCTGCGTATTCATCCTTAATGTAAAAGCCAGAACAAGTAAAGCGGGGCGCTCCGCAACAGGATGTACTCCATTTTGCTACTGGCTGGGACCCCGGTCAGCTGCAAAATGCGGAGCTTTTCAGAACAAGGGACCTCTATACACCCCCAAGTAGAATGCAATCCGCATTAGACGTACCCCGCAAGAAGAAACCCGTAACTTTTCATAGCCCCCATATACGAGCCGTAGGATACATAAGCAAGAAGCCAAAACCCAGTACCCAACGACAAAACCATCAAACACGACACTACGCAAGCAGCAGACTCCAGAAATGTTTCTGCTGGTATTACTCCTGCTCCTGCTGCTGCTACTACTGCTGCTACGACGACGATGACGACGAGGTCGATGATTACTACTACGACGACTATTATTACTGCTGTTATGCTACTAGTACTGCTGTCACAAGTATTGCTGCTACAGCTACCAAGACCACGAGCACCAGCGATGTTAGGAAAACTTACGGCCGGCCGGCCTGAGGCTTGTCACCCTGATACGCCGAACGCTTCATTCACAGGAGGTCCGGAGCTGTTCCAGGCATTTCTCATGAAGGACAATGCTGTTGAGGGATTAGGGTTTAAAGTTTAGGGTTATATATCTATACACCCATTGTGGACGGTGCTGTTAACGAAGTTAGTTTAAGTTACTGTATTGGGGAATCCTATGATTTACTATGTATACCCATTATGGTAACTTAATTTGAGTTCCTTAACAGCGACCCAGTCTCATGAAGGACAATGCCACCTTCCTATCTGCCTTGCTGGGCTACGCGCGAGGACATGTCGTCCATTTCGATTACAGTCTCTGGGCCAATGGGAAGAGCAACGTGTTTTGTTCCAACCTGTAGTGTAAAGCTCAGTACAAAATTATGGGGATCTTTTTATAATATACCCAAAGCCATATTCTATCTACTTACATGGGACTATACTGACCCTAAACCCTAAGCCCTGAGAAGCACCGAGTATAGTAGCCCCCTATATAATCCCTTATAGAACCCCATGAAGGATTTTAGATTATACTGCAGCGATGTAGAACCCTAAACCCTAAACACTTATGGTTTTCTCACCGTCAGAGTCCCCTATCTGCACCCACGTACTCTGCCCCCACGCACTCCAATCTCTACGGTGCGACAAACATCCTGTACCTTGGGGTTATATGGGTATAATGGGAAAGAAAATGGAAACTATTATAGGGATTATATAGGGATAATGGAAAAGAAAATGGAAACCCTAGGTCCCTTTAAAGGGATATATAGGGTTATATTAAGGTTATATTGGGGTTATGGGGATAATGGAAAAGAAAATGGAAACTACTATAGGGATTATAGTAACTACTACAGGGATTATATAGGGGACTATATAGGGGACTACTAGGATTACATAGGGAGAATGGAAAAGAAAACGGAAACCTTAGGTCCCTTTGAAAGGGATAAATAGGGTTATATTAGGCTTATATTGGGGCTATATGGGGATAATGGAAAAGAAAATGAGAACTACTATAGGGAATATAACTACTATAGGGATTATATAGGGGACTAGAGGGGACTACCAGGATTACACAGGGATAACGGAAAGGAAAATGGAAACCCTAGATTCCTTTGAAAGGGATAAATAGGGTCATATTAGGCTTATATTGGGGTTGTATGGGGATAATGGAAAAGAAAAAGGAAACTACTATAGGGATTATAACTACTACAAGGATTATATAGGGGACTATATAGGGGACTACTAGGATTACATAGGGAGAATGGAAAAGTAAACGGAAACCTTAGGTCCCTTTGAAAGGGATAAATAGGGTTATATTAGGCTTATATGGGGGTTATATGGGGATAGTGGCAAAGAAAATGGCAACTACTATAGGGATTATAGCTACTATAGGGATTATATAGGGATTACAGGGCATAATTTCGAAAGGCCCCCTATAATAAGGCTTAGGAGCTGAGTAGGTAACCTTTAACCTTTTGGGGTATATATAGTCCTATTATAATACAAAGGTTAACCTTTTTGGGGCCAGGGAACTCAGCAACTAACAAGGTGACTGTATCGACCTAGGCTTCCCTCACGGCCGATACGAGCGCTCGCTGAACTCCAAGATTTACAATCTGACAGCCCTTTACCAGATGTTGTCCGCAGCTGGTGTGAGGCCTGGCTGTCTTAGCAATGTCCCTCTCCTTAAATCCTAAACCTCAAGTCCTGAACCCTCTACATTTCTATACTATGCATCCCTCTACATCCTTACAACTCCTAAAAAAATGTACGCACCCTTTACATTGTTTTTTTGGGGGAGGGGGCCGGGTTTGGTCGAAGCAGGCTTCTTTTGATTGAGACCTGATCGGTTTGAACTTTGAGGCTCCGCCTGGTGGTAGGGTTTAGAGTTTAGGCTTTAGGGTTTAGGGTTTAGAGTTTAGGCTTTAAGGTTCAAGACATGTAGTACAGAGGCTATTGGGAGGCTTGAAAGGAAAATAGGTGTAGGGTTTATGCAAGCTGTCTGCGGATCATCCTTACTAGAAGCCTGCTAAGATGCTTAGGGCGAACTCACCTAGCAAAGGGCTGATTACAAATTCAGGCATTGCGTCGTCGGCACTTTGCATGTACCAGCCTGTTGTACTCATTCCGAAGAGTGAGAGGACTGCGCAATGGGACTGGACATTTTAGGAGATTCGCAGGATTCTTTAGCACGGCACACATTGCTGCCGAATATGCTCGGCCATTTTAAACTTTAAGCACCGTGTGGAATAGATCATGTGGCGGGCGCCGAATATCTTTGGTGCAATACAAGTTGATGACACTAGCTCTGTGCAAACAGAAGCTTGGAGGGACTTCCGCCTTTCAATTCAAGACGTCTCTGAAAGCATGCAGAAAAATCTTGTCTGTACGAAAGCCTGTGGGGCAGAGCTAACTTGAAGCGCAAGAGGAGGCTTGCCGTTCTGCAGCTTTGCCACAGTAAACGGGGATATCCAACCAGACGAGGGCACAACGTGCAAGTAGAAAGCGAGAATGGAAACCTGTGGCCAGAATCCATGTTTTTTTGCAACATCCAAGCTTGCATCCGAAGAATTCGTGGCCCCATCAATAGATGCAAAAAGTCTTGTGATTAAACAGATATCATTATAGATATACATACATGGTATCCCCTTGCTGAATCAACTCATGAGACGACTGGGCACTGGAGGCTTTAAGGTTTGGGGTTCAGATCACTAAGTAAGTAGGTTAGACATGTATAAGTCCCCAAAGGCTTTTCTGCCTGATGTTATGAAAGCCAGTAATCGGCGATTGGGTTTTTTGCTAGGGTCCCATATGATGTGTTTTTGAGTTTCCGTATATCCCCTGTAAATGCCCCCATATCCACCCAAAATTTGCATTTTCAGACACTCGCACTTGGCAGCTGCAACGTTGATGAGGGGGGTTTAGGGTGTAGGGTTTAGGGGTAGCATTCCATTTCATTTTCCATGCTGTTGGCCGTGCGTTTGTCTGCGGTATCAGCCGCCCGCCGAATTACCCAATGTAAGCCATAGATCACGCATGTAGTTCCTAAACGATGAACCCCGAACACCCAACCCTACATCCCAGACACCAATGGGCCCAAACCCCAAGAACCCAACCTTGAACTTTAAACTCAATATCCTAAGCACCAGACACAGACCCTAAATAAACTCTCAAGTCACGAAGCGCCAAACCCTTAACGCTTGACCCCAAAACAGTACTCCTAAAACCTGCACTCTAAAGGGAAGATCATAAACACCAACGCCCGAACTGCCAACCCAACGCCTGAAGCAGCAAAAACCTGAACCCTAAACACTGGGCCCAAACCTTACATCCTACACCCCCAACCCTGAACCCTAAATCCTCAACCCCAAACCCAAAATCCTAAACACTAAATCCTAGGCCCACGCAGTAAGCATGCTTTCTGCGGGCTACAGAAACCGGCAGAACAACAAAGGGTCGAAGATAAAGGGCCGCAGGGGGCTATGTAAGGGTTGCACACGGGAGCATAGGGAATCCTCGCTCTTTGCAGTACTTGTCGTTGGAGGCTGTCTCAGTCCATAAACGGTGTAATATGACGAAGAGCCAAGCTGATTCCCAAATGAAATAGGCTTTAGGGTTTAGCGTTTAGGGCCCAATATAGTAGTTTCCATTTCCTTGTCCATTATCCCATATAACCCTTTATGAGTCCCAGGTCCTATATAACCAAAAATAGTAGTGTACATTTTCTTTTTCATTATCCCCATATGGCCTGTTATAAGTCCTATGTAACCCAATATAGAGGGGCCCATGTTCTTTTCCATAATCCCAATATAACCCTAAACCCTAAACCCTAACCCCCAATTTACTATAGTAGTTTCCATTTTCTTTTCCATTATCCCTATATAACCCCTAGAAACCCCTTTAAAAAAAGGGAACCCTATAGTCCCCTATTTTATCCCTGTAGTAGTTATAATCCCTATAGTAGTTTCCATGTTCTTTTCCATTATCCCTATGTAACCCCTAGAAACCCCTTTAAAAAAAGGAACCCTATAGTCCCCTATTTTATCCCTGTAGTAGCTATAATCCCTATAGTAGTTTCCATTTTCTTTCCCATTATCCCTATATAGCCCCTAGAAACCCCTTTAAAAAAGGGAACTCTATAGTCCCCTATTTTATCCCTGTAGTAGCTATAATCCCTATAGTAGTTTCCATGTTCTTTTCCATTATCCCTATGTAACCCCTAGAAACCCCTTTTAAAAAAAGGAACCCTATAGTCCCCTATTTTATCCCTGTAGTAGTTATAATCCCTATAGTAGTTTCCATGTTCTTTTCCATTATCCCTATGTAACCCCTAGAAACCCCTTTAAAAAAGGGAACTCTACAGTCCCCTATTTTAGCCCTGTAGTAGTTATAATCCCTATAGTAGTTTCCATTTTCTTTTCCATTATGCCAGCATCTCCAAGTGCAGCCCAGGAGCCCTCCACATATTTTTTGGGTTATATAGGGGACTATAGGGTTCCCTTTTTTAAAGAGGTTTCTAGGGGTTATATAGGGATAATGGAAAAGAAAATGGAAACTACTATAGTAAATTTGGGGGTTATATTGGGATTATGGAAAAGAAAATGGGCCCCTCTATATTGGGGTACATAGGATTTATAATATTATAACAGGCCATATGAGGATAATGAAAAAGAAAATGTACACTACTATTTTGGGTTATATAGGACATAGGATTCATAAAGGGTTATATAGGGATAATGGAAAAGGAAATGGAAAGTACTATTTTTGCCTAAACGCTAAGCCCTAAAGTCTATTCCTCGACCCCAGAGCACTCGAACGCTAGGACCAAGGTTTTTTCACAAGAGAGCGCAATTTTCCGAGGGCAAATGCACGGCCGTAGTCAAGCAAACATGAGCGGATGAGCCACACGAGTCCGATGTCGAACCAGACTGCCAGACTGCTTCAAGAGGGACCCACGCCGATCACATAGCCGGCCCGGGGCGTTGTGCTTGTAATGCAAGGACTCAGAACGTTACCACGCTACTTGGGAAAATGGATGACGCACTTCCAAACACTAGCTCAAGGTTTAGCTGTAATCCTTTGCTGACTTACATGCAGAAAGGCAAACGTACCCATGCACCATGCAGGGATATGAGGCCTTACAGGGACAGTTAGGATGAAACAATACGGAGCCAAGGATACGGAAAGCGGTGATCCAATACGACCGTCCTTTGAATCACAGTGCCGGATCCATCTACAAGCGAAACCGCAAGAGGTTTCACTTCAGATTGGATGCTTGGAGATTCATTGAACCCACCCATTCCTCATATACGCAACGAAACTGTAGAGGCACCGTGCTTGTTCATTGGTAGTTTCCATTGATGACGCAACTTCTCAACATGAGCCTTACGCCATAATCGTTGTTATCATGAACCTCCTAAGGGAAACCCCGTTGTTGTGAAACCTCCCAGCTCATTACTAAGGATGAAGCAATCAAAGAGCAAATCGAATACAGGCGTCTGATAGATGGGCACCTCTATTCGCTGGCGTCTCAAGGCGTTCCGACGGTGAAGGTCGGCATAGCCCTCTTGCGCAAGGACATATAGGGTGTTTTCATCGGCTGGAAACCGGTGGAACCCCATTTTTTGGTAGTAGTCATGGTGGTCCGATGCGGTCCGCGTAGCGCCGGTTCTAGTAGTAGCAGCAGCAGCAGCAGCAGGAGTAGTAGTGGTGGTGGTAGAAGTCGTCGTCGTCGTCGTCGTCGTCGTCGTCGTCGTCGCCGCCGCCGCCGCCGCCGGCGGCGTCGTCGTCGTCGTCGTCGTGGTCGTCGTGGTCGTCGTGGTCGTCGTGGTCGTCGT
>CAJNIZ010005758.1:0-43300 GCA_905231905.1 Symbiodinium pilosum | reverse complement strand
GGGTTTAGGGTTTAGGGTTGTCCGTATCAGCTTTTCCTTTGATTCTTTCACTTTCTCTCCTAATCTAGTTTCTCTACTTCCAATACCTTCAAGAGACTCCTTACGTTACTGCAGATCAGCTGTTGATTTGTGTATGCCTTCCGCATTCCCAGACCCCCTACAGGATCCAAAAAAAGGAACCTCCCGATAATCCCTTAGTTTCCCCAATGTAGTAATGGGTTCATATTTGGGGGGGTTCCATTCTTTGGATCCTAAACCCTAAACCCCAAACCCTAATCCGTAAACCCTATATACCCCTGAATAGACCCGTATAAACCCCTTTAAGGGTTCCATCTTTTGGATCCATCAGGGGGGTTGGGTTCTCAGTTCACGTCACAGCCACTGTGCAGCATCCCTCCAGCTGTTTCCTCAGCTGGACACCCCAAGAGTTATATTGGGTTTAGGGTATAGGGTATAGGGTTTAGGGTTTAGGTTGAGTGTATAGGGTTTAGGGTTTAGGGTATAGGGGCTCTATAGGGAACACATAGGGTTTATGTTGCTTATTTAGGGAATATTTAGGGAATATGTTGTTTATATAGGGTACCCCAGCTGGAACCTTTCTGGGTTGTTGTGAAGGAACGAAAGGAAAGCTACCACAATGGGCATATATAGTAATAGTACTTGAAAGGGTAGTTTCCCCAATATAGTAAATAGTAGTTTCCATGTTCTTTTCCATTATCCCTATAACCCCAAGATATACCCTATGATCCCTTTGTAAGTAACCCCAGCCTATGGCTTTGTAGAAACGATATTCTTGACTAAATGGTTCTTGATTGTCCTACGTTTCTATATAGATGCATGACCTCATGACTGAGCCAGTGTACTCAAAATGTCAGCCCAAGCTCACTTTGCCAAGCAGTGAGACAGCTCATGTCACAATCCAGATCATGGCGAAACTAAACCCTAAACTGCCTGAAACCCTGAACCGGGCCGCTATGGACTCGCTGAACAGATCCTGACTGTTTTGCAGCTCCTTTCCCCCTAATATAACCTCCGCAATAATGAAAGTACCCTAAACCCTCAACCCTGAACCCTAAACCGTATCCCATTGGGGCTATTCATTAGAAGGGGTGGGGCGGAGGGCGTCTTATAGAGGGAGGGGATGATAAAGTCACTTTGAGGAGGGACCCCTAAGTCTGTAACGCTAAACCCTTTGACTACAAACCCTAAAACCCTAGACCCTTTTAACCCTAAACCCTAAAACTTTAAACCCTAAAGTTCTAAACCCTAAACCCTAAAGTTCTAAACCCTAAAACCCGAAAACCCGAAACCCTAAAGTTCTAAACTCGAAAACCTTAAACCCTAAACCCTAAAGTTCTAAACCCTAAAACCCCATGATTCCTGTATACCTATATAACCCATTATAGTAGCTTCTTAAATCCTGAACCTGAAGCCGTGTTGTTTTTGCAGACCACCCCAAGGCCCAGCAGCGACGATGGAAGCCAGGAGGCCGGTAGTAGTCCCCTTTAAGTAGATGTAGGTAGAATTTAGGGTTTAGGGTAGTAGGGTATTGGGGTTTAGGGTATTAGGGCTTAGGATTTAGGATTTAGGGTTTAGGATTTAGGGTATTAGGATTTAGGGTTTAGGGTATTAGTCCCATTTAAGTAGATAGCATATGGCGTTGGGTATATTGTAATTTTCATCCCCATGTACCCTATAAAATATCAGATATCTGCGTAAGCGGGACTGTACATGTTCGCAGCGGGATGTTTAAGAAGACAGGTTTCAGGATTTCCGGCTTAGTGGGTTCAGGGTAATCAAGAAATGTGGTTGTTTGTGTAAAACCCTAAACCCTAAACCCCAAAAACGCAGGTCTTATGGTCCCTTAGGGGTTAAGGGATTTCAGGTGGGGTCCTCAGGAGTGGACTTGTTTAGAGTCGTGGGTTCAGATCTACAGGGTCCTTTAATCCGAACTTGTCGGCTTCTGGAATCTCCGTAACGAGGTATAGTCCCCATTAGGGTTTAGGGTTTAGGGGTTTAGGGTTGCTTATAAGTAGAAAGAATATGGGGTGCATGGGGATTCTACTGTGATATTGAGCACTTCCGTATTCAGGGGGTTTATATATACATATATATGTATATATATATACATACATATATGCTGTAGCCAGTAAAGCTACACAAGTGTGTCAATTGACCTTGAGTGTATAGTTTTGGGCCGTGATCTTTTTGCAAGCGGCATCTCATGCGTTAGGTCTTTCTTCACAAGTCGTCGTCGTGAGAGATGGCGCCTATCAAGTGGCATATGCTCGGGATTTGCACAAGGTTTGCTCGCGCCACACCAATTGGTCCATCGTATCTTTGGTTCCAGTACGTACTTTGGAAGCAGAGCGAAGAAAGAACCAGACCCTGCATCATGGAATGCGCGCAGCCCACCTCAAACATGGAAGCTGGAATACAAGCCTTTCAAGAGATCAAAATTCTCAATCCGGCGACAATTGTACAAGCGCTTCATGACTGTCATCACATTCTGCCTGCATCGGTGCTTTGCATCTAGCCACTCGCCAAGGCACCCAGAATCCTAAACCCTAAACCCTGTGTAAGCCCTGTATCTCCCTAGGCCTCTTTTTGTGAAACTCCCATGTGAGAAAGATTCAGGAAAGCAAAGCCAAGCAGAAAGCTGATGATGACATGTGTCCCTTTAAGGGAGTACATTCCAGGGGCGAGTTGTATACGTATATATATATATATATGTGTTGTATGTAAAAACACACATATATATAGATATATACATATATACACATGCAAAACGGCCTCCTTTTGGGTGGCTACATGCTTTGGGGGTATGTATAAAAAAATGCCCACACGTATTCGAAATGGAATGCCGGGTTCGAACATGATTCTATCTCGGAAGACTACAAGCCCTTCTCGTTGCTGCCTAATCTTTCTCAAAAATATAAGAACACGCCCCGGGTGTCTGGGAGGAATCCTAAACCCCAAACCTTTTCTCAGGAATCTATCCTAAAACACTTGAACCTCCGGCCTGTGAGAGGTGTGGCGTGAGCTTGGAATCTTCGGATCTTCGGAGAAAGGAGCTTTGCAGCTGAAGGCTCGCAGATTTATGGTCTAGGGTTTTGAGCGTTTTAGAGTTTAGGGTTCAGGTTTTTAGCGTTTGCGGGCTTAGGGTTGAGGGTTTTTGGGCTTGGGGTTTTAGGATTTGGGGTGTAGCATCGGTCAGCTGGACGCATTCATTAGTATGCAAACATGCCCACGCCAATACCACCCAAACACTACTCACAGCAAGCCCAAACCAAATCCAGCCGAGCCGCAGCCAAGCCGAATCCCTTCCTATTTTCTGTTGTGGATATGCTCACTTCTCATACTCAGGCTTGGCAAGGAACAGCTATAGACCGGCACGCAGAACTGATTGTAAGAGTTCGGGCGCTGTCAAGCAAAGGGCATGTGTTGGATTGGGGTCGTCGCAAGACGCGTCTAACAAGCCTGGGAGTTGCGTTAGGGGGCGTTCTGGGCCGAAGGGCCCTCGGACATGTTCTCCCTGCCCTTTGTTGTCATGTGTCATGGCTACCCGCCGCAAGTTGTATGAAGCCTTGGCAGTGGTTTGGTCGGGAGGCGTTTAGTTCGGAAAGCTCGAAACCAGTTTGCGAGACACATCAGGCGTAGGGTTTGAAGTAGGAACATCCTGGATGGAAGGGATCTCGCATAGCTTCTTCCCGCGCCGGGTCACGCGCTGCCCACCATTTGTTCGACAACGCCTTGGCTGCGCCATTTCGCTACCTGTGTCACATTGGCTGCAGCATCAGGCAAATCTATGCACCCTGGCCTGACTACATCGGCATATGCGTCCAAGCACAACTTAGGGTTTGCGCTGAGGAACGTTCTGGGCCCCGGGCCCTATCATGATTTCTTGCCACTCCGGGTCCTGGGCGTTGCCCGCCACAAGTCATACGACACCTTGGTTGCAGTGTCTGTTTGCATGCCAGAAACGCTGAGAAAAGCCCGAAATCACAAAAGGCCCGAAAACGCCTTGGTTCGTCTGGGAGAGGTCCAAGAACGGCCCAAAGAAGTCAGAAATGGTTTGGAAGAGGCCCCGAAAATGTTCAGACACGCTCTACGAAAGATCCAAAAATGCATGGGTCTGGGAGAGGTCCGAAAACTCACAGAAACAGTTTGGCAAAAGGCCAAGAACATGGAGGCCCAAAAACTGAAAGCCTTCGGGTGGTTGGAGGGTCCCAACATCATGTCTCAGGGGCCCTGCTGGGCGACTTCAGCTTGGCGACGCTATCAAAGCTGCCGGTCAGCAGGCCTTGCAGCCCAGCAGAACTTGCAAGGTCTGGCAGCGCCCACATACCTACAGAAGGAGAGCTGTGGTCGGCGGGTTTGGGGTTTAAAGTCTTAAGGTTTTTGGGTTTAAGGTTTTCGCGCTCAGGGTTCCTGAGCTTTAGGGTGTTTAGGGCCTATGTAAGGTCTTAGGGTTTAGGGTTTAAGGCTTTACGGTTGTTGGGTTAAGAAATGAGGGCTCCAGGGGGAAGTCAATAAAACTCGAGTAAAAAATGTGTGCTCTCTTCACAGTATGCTTATGGTGTTCAGCTTGAGGGTTTTAGGTGAACTCAAAAAGCCTTGACTACAGGAATGTGTTTTCTTTCTAATAGGTCTCATCTTGTTGTTGGATGAATGAGCCTTGGAGCTTTCAATCACGCATTTCGGGGTGTTCCCATGGATTGCCATTATACTGCGCTCTTCCTCCTTCAGTGGAACAAATGCCCGCCATAACCCCCTTTTTGGTGTTGGAAATGCCTGAGCAAAAGGTATGGGCTGCTTGCAACATTCACAACGGTGACCGCACACAGGTCGTACTGGATGCGAGGGTATTTGAAGAACCGTTTGGAACCACTTACTTGGCAAAGGCCCTTCACAGGAGAAGGGGTGACGTGGCAGACTGGAGCTCATTTATCGGCACCATTAGTCTGCACAGAAGAGGTAGGCAACAGTGGCATTGAGTTCAATTGTGATCTCAACCGCACTGAATGGAAACAACGGCACAAAACGCCATAAAATCTGGGTTCGCATTTGGAATGGATGTTGGGCAAATTGCGTTTGCTGCGACTCAAATGAACACTTGTAGCTGTGTACTCACGAGGACGCTAGATTGGCAAATGGTTTTCAGTGTTGAAGGCCGCTTCTTCTGCCATTCAAAATCAGAATTGAAAGTCCCTACCCGGGCCCCCTAAATGACCTTGATCAAGGGATAATCTGGGGCGCAGCAAGGAGCCCTCCACCCCAAGCGCAGGGATTGGGAAGGTCATCAACAACAGGAAGAACATGGGGCTGTCGTTATTTGGAAAATTCTTTTCGCGTCTTGTTTATGACGTTACGCAGGCTTCCATGTTGTCAGGCCCAAGAGGTGATCAGAGATTACCCCATTGCTATATCATGGCCAACCATACGAGATCGCACGAGATCACCCAGAAGTTTACAACTCAAAGATAGAAACATGAGGCGGCAAGCGTACTGAACCAAGCGTTGACGATGCACTACGAGGTAGTCCTTGTAAATGAGGAAGCCATGAGTCAAATGGAGACGCCTGTTGTTTCTGGTTGGCAACCGACTGCTGAATTTGAAGCAACGTGCTGCAGGGCCATGCCACCGTGGGTGACGCGCTGGAGTCTGTTCGGGAGGCACGGGGCGTGGAACTTTCCATGAAATCGCTTAAACACTAGAAGAGTTAATTTACGATTGCACGTCCTCGCAGCCACAGTGTGATGCTTTGAGACATTGTATTTCTGGAGTCGTTTTGCCTCCTGCGCGGTTCATCGCCCTTTGATTTTCTGCTCTCTTTTTTCAAAAATCGGCATTCCAACTGCTTACGAGACCTTTGCTCAATGACCTATGTGAAGCTCCACAGCTGCGGAGTTCAAGCAGACTTTACTACAAGGTTCCTGAAAACACAATTTAATTTCTGTTACCAACAATCCTAATATTTAGCTGAAATTATAATTCTACTGGGGTTCCAAATCAATTATAATTCTACTGGGGTTCCAAATCCCTTAGAGCTTAAAGTTTCAACAACTTTCGGTTTTTTTTGTGATTGCTAGCGGTCTGTGCCAAGAGTTCTGGCCTGGGCGTGAGTAAGTGTAGTGAACAATACCCCGAAACCATGCAGACAGCTTACAGAAAATGACCATACTGAAAAGTTAGCAGGTTCTAGATCTTAAGCCAAATCATAGACTTGGGTTCCCAGGAGACCCGATTTTTCAACAGTTCGCATGTTCCAAGCCTGTAGTCCTGCACATTGTACACAACAGTCCACAGGAGGAAGGGTCTTGGGGAAGCCGTCCACGTGACAGCAACGAAATCAAATCACACGGCTTTACAGCCCTTTACAAACCTGCTGCACTGCTTCAGAAAAAGATGTTCGTTTGAAGGTAATCTGTGATGAGTCTCAGACGCCTGATCTGGAATTTGTTCGAAAGCCTGCAGGTCATGGAAACCTCTCACCTTTACAGGCGCTGAAAACATTGCCAGTAGTGATGCTTCATACTCCCTTTATAGATCCAAACAGGATCATTCTAATTGCAAAGGTTTTGACGCTGCCCTGCATATGCATATAACAAGGAGAGAGGCATCCCAAAGAACAGGGAGCTTGTGCTCCTGGGCTGCACGAAAAGCCGTAACTTTTCTGGATCATGTTGGACTCAGGGGTTAAGCATGTGTAATGTTTCGGAGGAGTTTCAAAATTCAAGCACCTACCTTACCAACTCGTATTTTGGTTCATGGGCTTCCTTGCCTGGGTTTCACTTGGATTGCAGGGCCCCTTGAAAAGGTCCTTGGCCTTCCCTAAGACTTCTGAGATTTGTTTGAAAATGCTTCGCAAGCTACATGGTTGAACATGTTGGGACCGGAGCCCAAATTGTTACAACTTGAATCTGTTTGTGTATTCTATCTACTTAATGGGGACACAACAACCAATAACCAATACTTAGTCCTTGACGACCCCGGGTTGATCTGGCCTGCTCCAGGGCTTTCAATGCAGGATGTACAGCGTAGCAGTCCACATGAGCTATAGTCTAAACTCCTTAAAGGGGGGTTATATAGGGGAGTGTATAAGGGACTACGAAAGGGATATTAAGGGGGATACGAGGAGTTTAGACTATAACCCCTACAATCCCCTGTATAATCCCAGTTTCCATTTCATTTTCCATGTTCTCTTCCATTTGATTCTCCATTATTACTATAGCTCAAGACTATTGCTCACATGAAGCCCAAAAACGCAGCATGCACCTAGCCTTGGTGGTTTAGGATGTTAGGGCTTTGGATTCAAGGAGTGGAACAAAAAGCCCAAACCCCGAGCATAAGATTGCCTAAGCTTTTACGCTCCAAACCCATATGATTTCATGAACGCGAGACTGTACCAAGTTGGAAACCATGTAAAGACTGCGCAGACAGAAGGCCTCGATGCAAGTCCTGGGGCTCCCGTGCGAACCCTTCAAGACAATGCCTGAATTTACATGGCATTGTTCCTGCTACATCGGGCGGGAAACGCAGCATCTACCGTGACATCCCGAGTCCGTACATGAAGCCTGCTTCAAGGTTATGATTGTTGCAAGGATGCCTCACCCGGAGATGAGCACACCCGAGTCCCCCATGAAGGCCACGTGCGATTTGCGGGTTTTCAGTCGCACGGGGCAAGCCCCCAAATAAACATCGGCAAGAAGACAACCACCGCCCCAGTAAATGACCAGCTGTGCCGGCAACTCCTCCTCGAATAAAATGCTCCCCAGAGGTACGGCTGAACAATCCGACCACCCAAAGAAAACGGAGATGCGAAGCACCTCCAAAATGCCACCACTATACAAGGGCCAAAGCCCAATCCACCCAAATGCCGGAGATGGAATGCACCCCCAGATGACCATCGCTATACAAAGGGCCGCAAGGGCCACCAAACCTGTACCAGGGACACGACGACCAGGATGCTCTGCATGAGGACGCCGAAGTCAAAGCCAAGCTACCACTAAAAGCTCGGATGAGCATTCCCCCATTCAAAGCGCAAGCAAGCGCTACCAAGCTCCTCAGTGACACGACGACCAGGATGCTCTGCACGACGACGCCGAAGTCAGATGTCAAGCTACCACTAAGAGCTCAGATGAGCAATCCCCCATTCAAAGCGCAAGGAAGCGCTAATGAAACTCCTCCTCTCACACGTAGCCGCCAGAGACATCGCCAAGCTACCCGAAAGCAGCCCAGCTCCCCGCACCAGCGACTGCACTACCCTGAAACCCCCAAGTAAGTGGCCTGGGTACAGCCACCGCTCCTAAGGAGCTCCCTAGGCACAGGCCACCACGACACCTGTGCTTACGACGTAGGTAACGCCGTCCGGGGTGATTTGTAAGCAGGTCGATTCCCGCCACATAACACGGCTAGCCGCACCCAATGGCGGCCTCAAACGTCGTGTCAGTGGCCCCTCCCCGGATTCAAGGTTCAGACGTTGGAATCTAGACTCTGCAAAGTCAGAGCATGGCTGAAGGCGACCCAAATTTCTATCGCATGCGGCCTGTAATCTAGACTCCTTGCAGGGGGGGATGCTGACATCAACTGGAATGTAGTTCAAGAACTAAAACTAAGTTAACACTGGAAGGAAACCATATTACTCTCTTTATGTTCCACATGATGGTGAATCAGTTTAAGTTCCCTACAGCCCTGCATAACCCAATATGACCCCACTGTCCTTAATTGTCCACTTGCTCTACCATTTGCTTCTCCATCATGGTTTCCTTAAACCGCCTACAACTTTTTGTGTTTGCTGGCCCAGGGGTCTTCCTCAAGTTGAAAAAATAGAGTGGCTTACAGCGCGGTTCCAAGGAGTTTACAAGTCTCCTTCTTAGACTTAGGGCCTTAAGGTGCGTCTGTTTACAGTCCCCTGTGAACCCTACTTTCCAAGTCCTCTGCAACTTTAGCTACAGTCTAAACTCCTTAAGGGGGTTATGTAGGGGATTGTATAGGGGGTTACTATAGGGGTTACTAAGGGGAATACTCGGAATTTAGACTGTAACCCCTGTAAACCTCATTATAGTAGTTTCCATTTTCTTTTCTATTGTCCTTAAAAAATCCCTAAACCCTTAACCCTAAACCCTCACTTCAAGTAAGGCTCGTCCTCATGCCTAGTGGTGAGGTGCTGGATGTCGCTTGGCCTTGAGCGGCTTCAGCAGGTTATATAGGGATACAGGGTTTAGGGTTTAGGGGATATGTTAGGATAATGGAAAAGAAAATGGAAACTACCATAATCTCAAGTTTTGCTAGTAGTTACACGAGAATTATCAGACTGGACAGCCCCAAATGTCTATCTTTTTTCTGGACCTGCCCGCATACATACATATAAGCATACATGTATATACACTTATTTCGATGTGACATCTGTATATCTACATGCACAAGCCTATGGTCTGTAGTATGCGTTGGGTCGGGGAGGGTAGGTTGTGAGCGTGCATGAGAGTACAGTGTACACCGTGAGGTGGTTGGCGAAGGTGTAGGTCTCTGTGGTCATTTGGAAGTTGTTGCAAAACTTGTGATTATGGCAGTTTCCTTTTTCTTTTCCATTACCCCAATGTACCCCCTAAACCCTAAACCCTGTATCCCTATATAACCCCCATATAACTCCTATAGAACCCCTACATCCCTGTATAATGTTGGTCCGTGAGGGACCGCAAGAATGACGATGTATAGGCCCCAGTAGTCTCTTGATGGACGACGATGCTGAGCCCAAGTCTGCAGCCGGTGCTGGCAGCTGGCGAGAGCTGACGACGGCCCTATGTGTCCTTATATACCCCTATATAACCCCTATATAACCCCTATACAACCCCAATACAACCCTACATCCCCTTTAAAGGTACCCCTAACTTTGGGTCCCCTAGGGAATTTTTTCCCAATCCAACCGTTGGCCGATCATCCCTTCTGCCCTGAGGGAAGGCGTAGCTCTGAGTCAAAAAAACCAACTCAAAGCGCACCATAGAAAATTGAAACTACTATTTAGCTTAGGGGTTTAGGGTTTAGGGTGTTTACTGGCCTTTGGTTAGCTGGGAATGAAGAAATGGAAAGAAAATGGAAGCTACTATCATGGGTTATATAGGGACTACTTTAAGGATCCGTTCCTGGATTCGCAGCTAACCAGGGCCAGTTGAGCCAAACACCCCACCACAACGCACCGCCCCAAAGCGCGCCTTTAAGCCAAACACCCTGCCCAAAAACGCGCCTTTAAGCCAAAACATTTCACCCCAAAGCACACCCCAAGCCAAACACCCCCCGAAGCACACCTTCAGGCATTCACGCGTAGGCCGATAATCCTGTTTGTGCCAGGGGAAAGCACACTTCTAAGCCAAAGGCCATGCCCCAAAGCGCACCGCAAAGCTATGTGGTGGTTCTCGCAAACCCCATTTCCCGGCTGGAAAAGGGGGGGCTCCCAAACCCCTGCAAAATCATCAAGTTTAGGCTAAGCGGCCACATCTCAGACAAACCTGCCATTTTTCCGCCCGAGGATGTGGGTTTTGAGCCCGAAGAGGGACCTTGCCCCATGAGCTGACAGAAAAGTAATTCTCAAGCCCCCTTGCTTGCGGCAAGAACGGCGGGGGTGAGGGGTTGGGAATTAGCCACTGTGCACGTGCGTAAGCTTCAAAGAGACAAACAACGACAGCTTCACAGGGAAGGCTTGTGAACCTATCGTTTGCTGAAAGAGTCCAAGACAATTCTGAAGCCATTGAAGTAATCCTCGGCAGCGGCTAAAGCAGTCTTTGACGGGCCACCGTCACCCCGGGCACAAAGCGCCAGACTAGGTATTGGTTAAAGGTAATTCTATCTACGGGCTAAGGTTCTTGCCTATGTCCTGGCGGTAACTTCTAACAATGAAACGATGCTGCAAATCAATCTTGCCAGGCTTGAATTGAATGAGCTTTCTAGGGTCTTCATGCAGGCTAGGTCAGTTGATGTACAGGAACAACTAGACTGAACAGAACATATCAGGGCAGATTTGTAGGGGTAACATAATTCCAGAAAAATCAACGCTCAAATGAGTTATCTTTCTTATCACGCCGTTGTAGACGTCAATTACAAGCACAATCAGCTTCCCAAAGGCCTTGACAAATTTGTCAGAAACACCCTAAACCCTAAACCCCTAAACCCTAAACCCCTAAACCCTAAACCCCTAAACCGCGTTTGCGGCTTAAGAATTCCAGAGCTTGCGGCGCGCTTCTTTGCATGTATTTTTCAAAATTAGGGTCCTTTAAAGGAGGGGTTATATAGGGGTTATAGGGTTAAAGGGTTATATAGGGTTTAGGGTTTAGGGTTTCCAAAATTAGGGGTACCATTTTGGGGGTCCCTTTAATAAGGGCTATGGTATTTGGGGGTCTATATTGGGGTCCCCTGATTTTGAGAAGTTCTTGTTTATGCGGTCAGTTGAATTAGCCACGAGACCCTTTTTTGCGGTGTAGACTTCAACATTAGGTTGATGAGGATGAGCCCCTAATGAAGATGAGATGAGTTCATAGTCATTCATATACTAGTTACTCCGATTAGTATGGGTTCTCTCAATGATTCAGGATGGCCGTGTGTTGCACGACACTTCGGCAGAACAATGTTTTCATCCATCCTAACTCGTCGTTCACGTTCAGTGCTTTCATTGTGCAGATTTCAGGGTGCATGCTTTACAAGTCAACCGAGGCATAAACATTTGCTGGTCCGGAACACTATCTCAGGAGGACTGGGGCGTTCGCCCTACGTCACTTCGAACCCTATTTAGTCGAATCACCTGCCCCTCCAAGCACGCAAGTCAAACGCGGGCTATCTGAGGAAGAGCGCCGGATTGCCTTGCTGCCTACAGATGAAGAGCTGACTCTGATCTTGTAGAAGGATTTAGGGTTCAGAGTTTAGGGTTTTAGGTGCACGCTGCCCCTGAACAACCATGGGGGCATTCTGTCTCGGGGACACAAGTTCCCCTTGCGGAGGGTCGGGCCGCTTGCAACCCCAGGGGTAATATGCCTAGAAGTCTTCTTGCACGCTTGCAACGTGGGCTTGGGGTTTCCATACGCAGGCGGTAAGTAGGGGCAATATACAATAAGGTACAGGCGGCGCTTGTGACTTCTCCTGGGTCGCTTGTGGTTTCTTGGTCGTCCTGAAATGCAGCACCCTCGTCATTTTTGGACCCCGACCCTCCAACTCGCGTGCGTGTGCCCCTGTAAAATGCACAGTTGCTGTCGTTCTCGGAGCTGTGATTCTTTGGCCCTAGACAGTTGCATGCTTGCATTTCTCGTAAAACGCAAAACTTCGTCGAGCTGTGACTCTTCCACTCTTGACAGGTGCATGCATGTGTCTGCTCCTCGTAAAATTAAGACTTGCTATTCTTTTCGGAGCTGCCTTTGTAGGGGCTCGACCTGGAAGCCGCAAAATCCCTGAACCCCCACCTTAAATCGTCGCCCCTAGCCATAAGGGTACTGGGGTTTGGAGTTATGATTTGTGTGCACAGTTTAGGGGTAAGGGCCAGGGGTTCAGGGATTGGGTTTTGGTTCAGGATTGCTGCTGTCAGGGTCTAGGGTTTATTGCTAGAGTTTTGGAAGTGGACTGGGGTTGGCAGGCTTAACCCTGGACCCTAAACCGCAAACCCCAACCCTAGACTGAACCTTAACCGCAACAACCCTAAACCTTAGCCCTAAAAGAAGTTCGTCCATCATCTCTCGATGCGTCCGCGCTCCGCGTTCTCGGGATTAACCTTCCAGAAAACTCTCTAACCTTTTGCAAACCGTCTATAACAGCTATAACCTGTGTCTGTAAACCTTCTATAAAAAGGTACTAAAAACTTCTATAAACCTTCTAGAGACAGTCTATGACCATAAGATCTGTATGAAGCTCTATCGAACCTTCAGAAACCCGCTAGAAGCCCCTTCAGAAAATCTCTTGAGACCTGTAAACACGTGCTATTGAATTAATGAACTGTCTGCAAACCTTCTCTGAACCTTATAGAACCCCCCTTAAAACGCTGTAAGTCTCTATAAACTCTGTCTAAACCTCTCAATTGCACTACCGAACCCAGACCACAGGACCACAGGACCACAGCGGGTGGGGAGGGGTAGGTTCATCATATTCTATATCATGGGGGGAGGGGGGGGGGGAATGCTTTTATCCCTAAACGTTTAACCATGCCCTGAACCTTAGAATTGGACCGTATACATACAATCTGACCCTGACCATGAACCTAAACTCCTCAGAACGTCCTAAGCCAAGCCTGCTTTTAGGCAAAATATGGCACTTTCCCAAAATAAGAGGACCCCAATATAGACCCTAAAATAGTACAGTCCTTAAGATAGGGACCCCCAGAAGGGTACTCCTAATGTTGGGAAACCCCATATTCATGCATAGATTTCCCGGAAAAGCGGGAAGGCGTGCTCCATCTGCAACACCTGAAGCCGAAGACCCTCACCCTAAATCGTTGAAGCCTTAGCCCCCAGTCCTAAAAACTGCGAACATGGGCCCATAAAATCGAAAAAATGGCTTCCACCTGAAAGCCGAAAAAGCCCCAAACACCTGCCCCCAAATCGTTGAGACCATAGCCCGAGGCCTTACAACCCAGTCCAACCCTTAAAACCTAGCCCTACAAACCTTGAACCCTGACCGCAATGACCCTAAACACTAACCCTCAAAAACCTTGGTCCATGCCACTTTAACCCTAGACCCTACAAACTTAAAGCCTTAACCCCAAACATTATATCCAAATCCCAAACCCCACAACAAGCTTGAACCCTAGCTCTAGAATCTAGAAGGCTTCCTTCCATTTTCCCTGCAATCAACCTAAAGATTTTGACCCATGAATCCCCTGATCCCAAACCCCAAATGCCAGCATGTCCGCAAAACATCGCAGGGTTTTTGGCACCTTTTGGTTTGTGACCTGCGCCCGCCGCACGATGAAGTGTACATCGCAAAGATAGGTTTCATACTGTTGTCAGCCTACTTCAGGTTGCGTGCAGGACCGTAGGATGCAGACACCATGCGCGAGATGTGCGCATGGCTCCCTGAGTTAGACGAGCTAGGTAGAAACCTTGACTCTTAAGGCATGGAGCTGTCAGAGGCGATGTTGCAGCACGTCATAGTTGAGTTCCCACCAATTTCTGATGTGTCGGAAGAACCCAAATCGCAGCGTATGTGCTTGATAAAGATGTTCTGGCAGATATAGGTATCATTTTGCAGTGCGGCGGTCTCATTCATCATTGCTCTTTGCGTGGAGGTCTGTTTGAAGAGCCTTGCGATGGTGTTGTGAGGAACGCAGCCTTTTCAGCAGTCGGCCATGGGCCTGAGCCTTGAACCTTAAACCTCAACTATTATTACTATTATTACTAGTATTACTATTATTACTATTATTACTGTAAGTCAAGCCATGGCTTTGTGGCTCGCATGCTTCCTTCCCGTGTTGGCCGTCGGAGATGTGGGAGCTTCCAAAAGTTTGAACTGGATGGCTGTAGGGTTTGGGTACAACAGGTAGAGTTTAGGCCTAAGGCTTGGCATCTAGGGCATGGGTTTAGGGTTTAGGGTTTAGGGTTAGGTTTGAAATTCAGGGTTCAAGGTTTGGGGTTAAAGAGTTGGCTTTCTGGTCGAGGGCTGAAGTGTTGGGGTTGAGGGCCTACAGTTCGGGATTCAAAGCTTGAGGTTTGGGCTTAAGGGTTGCGTTTCAAGATGCGGGGGCCTCGGATAGACCTCAAGCTCTGAAAGGGAGCTTGGCCTACAGAAATCTGAGGGTGACCTTCCACAGGGTTGGGTCGCACAGCCGGCAAAATAAACGAACAAGGACCCAGAACCAAACCGGTCGTCCTTTCCGACTAGGAGCTTTACTTCTTATACCACGGGTCGGAGCGCACCTTCAAGATCGCTTATGAGGTTAATGCTAAACAAACACTAAATTCAAACCCAAAACCTACATGCTAAACCCTAACGCCTAAACCCTAAACCCTACACTCTAAATCCTCAACACGAAGTCTGAATCCTCAGCCATGAGGCAGACATCTTCCGTTTCTCGCCTTTCTGCTCTTCTTCGGATGCCAACTCATGCACAGGTCGACAGCAAACCCTCGCTTGGTATTTCCACGCAGGCGATCCGCTTTTCGACAGCCCCAGGTTTCGGGGCTATCCCCCGGATTATACATACTTCTATGCATACAACGAGATGGAAAGATTCAAGCACTTGGCAGATTTGGATCAAGATGGCTCCTGGGCTGTTAAGTACCATCGTCTTTTCTTGCTGCCTGGAATCTAGGCAGATGAAAGCCAGCAATCTCATCGTGACAGTATCTTCGCAACTATGGCATACCCCATAAGTTTAGTTCGAGTCTCAGCATCCCATACTCCATGGGTTTGTGAGGGCCCTAAACCAGAAACCCACAGACTTGGTGGCTCCCTGAGAAAATCTAAATGGTGGATCCGAGAAGTGGTATGTATGGGCTTGTAGGTTCAGGGTTTAGGGGTTTAGGGTTTAAAGGTTTACGGTATGCGGTCCCAACATAAATGACTCAGCAACATGAATCAACCTGTACAAGACGACGCGAACCTAAGCGGACGCAATTCAAAAGGCAGGCCTACCCTGTGTCTGCACCCAACTTCCACCTCAAGGTCAGGATTCCTGGGAGGTAGTCGAGGGTAGGTTCAGGGTAGGGTTTAGTGGGTATCCCATACACATGGGGCTTTCCCAAAATTAGGGGTACCTTTTTGGGGGTCCCCATAATAAGGACTATAGTATTTTGGGGTCTATATTAAGGTCCCCGTAATTTGGGAAATTACCACATCAAACCACCCAACTGACACATCTTTTGCATCGCGCCACTCCCGAGCGAGCATGGGGCATGCAGTAATTTCTAGGCAGATATCTAGGAGCTGCCCTTGACGGCACAAGGCAAAGACTGGCAACACGCCGTCATGGCTGCCTAGTCCGGCCTCTTAAGGCCAAACAGCCCGATTTGGGCAAAGGCTTCAGCTGTAAACAGGACGACGATGTGGAAAAGACAAAAGACAGGCCAAGCCTGAAAGGAGTTGGTCAACAGCATCGTAGGGTAAGGCTAGCTATACAGGTTGCGCGATGCAACATCTCTGCAGGAGTCATAAGTTGATGAACAGCTCTATACAGAACACAGGTGTGCAGCATGTAGCAGTGGGAAATGTTCATCAAGTGAGTTGAGAGCTATGCTTCTTGAACGCTGCGCGTGCGCTGTCTCGCCCCCTCATCGATCCAAGCCCCGGAATGCACACTATCGATCAGGGCATTGGTGCCAGGGGGTTTGGTGGGTCCCAGAACCCCAACCGCCCTAAACCCTAAACACCTAGGTTTAGCAGATCCCTGAAAACAACCCTGAACCCCTACATTTGGTCAATCCTTGAAAAACAAAACCCACAAAAACAAACCCCACGCCCCCCTAGGTTTGGTGGATCTTCTGTACATCGATCCCTCAGTCGGAAACATTACATTCTCGAAGCGCATGAAGAACCACAGTCTGGCTGCAGCTTCTAGATGAGACCTAGAACGCTAAACCTTAAACCCTTTTAGGGTTTAGGGTTCAACCCTAAACCCTAAACCCCAAACCCTAGATAGGGTTTTAGGGTTCAAGGCTTTTGGATGGGCTGGGACTATGAGACGGGTAGGGGACGTCGAGTCACCTCCCCCTGATGTCAAAACCCCCCTCGCCCCAACTAGTATCAAACATGCCTAATTATCTGAAGGGGGTTCCCAAAAAAATGGGGGTCCCAATCATGAGGACCATAGTATTTTAGGATCTAAATTGGGGTCCCCCTCTATAGAGAAACTACCATCTCATGGCGGTTAAAGTGGTTGTTTAATGTTTGGAGAGGTCTTAATAGGACTTTCCGTGCCATCCTTGTGCGCTTGTTCAGGATTGAAGTCTAATTGTACGCTACCAATAAGCCCGTCGCATCACATTCGATCAACTCGCGAAGGTTGCAGTGGTGGCTTTAGGTCATAAGTTTCCATTGACGAGGAAGTATAGTTTGAATCCCATCGCATGTAAATGGCAACTGTTCTTTTGACCTTGCTTTCTGAAGACCCGCAATGGCAATCCATACTACGGCAAAATATTTCCTGAAGCGGGCTCCTAACTCTGATACAAAAAAAGGCCTAAATGCCCAAGCATACCGTAGTATCTTGCGACGACTGAAAGCCTATGAGTTCTTGTATAAGCCCTCAGGCTTGAATATCAAGATCGCATGAGGCTGGGAGGCCGTCCAGCTCTAGATCCTCAACCCTGCATCCGGGTTTAGGGCTTGGGGTTTACGGCCCCAAACCTTCAACCCTGAATCCTCTTGCCCTAAACCCTGCAATCTGAGGCTGTCGTGCTGGCGAACATCGCACCTGCAGAGAACTGGGGAAAAAAGGATTCCCTGTGGTCTCTCAGATGTTGTGACAGAATTGGTGTTGAGGGCATAGTTCAGAGCAGGGTTCGGCATAGGAAGCACTTGAGCTACACCCAAATAATTGCCTAACCCGGTTAGAATTGGTTAAAAACCTGTTTTGCTGCTTACTTACCGGGGTTTCAAGTTGTTTTGCCCTTCGTACGCTTTTGTATGAAAACAACAAAGAGTAGGTAAGTGCCAGCATGCAACCCGAATCAGATCCGAAATGACCATCCTGCCTTTCCTGAATCTTTGGCAATGAACACCCAGAAATTGGTATTTGCCATACATACCCGAAGCATCCCGAAGCCTTAAATACCCCTGAACCCTTAGCCGTAAGCCTGAAGCTTTGCAAACCGCATCTCATGAGTTAAGGATGAGCCAATTGCAAGCTGTGGACTCTGGTTGACTGTTGGCTTAGGGTTTAGGATTTCAGGGTCTAGAATTTCAGGTCTTATAGGATTTAGGGTTTAGGCGGGGTATTGTTCCTGTCTAGAACCCAGGCTTTTGAGGGTTGAAAGGTCATGGCTCATGGGGCATCATAGCTGCGCGTACTTGCCAACGGCCATCTCTTCGATGCTTGCGGGTTCTCTTGTGGTCATCTCTAGATACATCGGCTCAAGATTGAGTAGACACATTGTATATCTCGTGCTAAGCCGCATGTATTCGTAACAAGACGGCCGGACAGCTTTGAATCTTTCGCGCAACACTGGGTAGGCCCCAGGGATAGTTAGTATTTTCCCTAATAGCTTTTATAAGGGACCCTATATAGTAATATTTTTCAAAGAGATTAGGGGCCAACCCAGAACAATGCAAAAAGTCAGGATTGGGACCTCGATGGAGATCTTGACCTCTTCATCTTTAACTCCAATGGCTACGGACAAACGCTGTACCTGGAGCAGCTCTCCCAAGGCGACTCAGAAAAAGTTGGAGCAGGGGCTTTAGGGAGGTTAGGGTTTAGGGTTTAGGGTTGGAGCAGGGGCTTTGGAGGGGTTAGGATGTTCAGCGTTTAGGGAGTGGCCTCAGTATGGGGTACGGGGTTAGAACTCAAGGGTATATCTGGGTGGTTGTCAAAATTGCGGTCCCTTTTTGGATCCCTATTATACTACGGCAACTAATATTTAGGGTACCCAAAAAGGGACCATAATCTTGACAACCACCCATCTGAACTAGAGCTACAGGGGTTTCTCGAGCCATGTGGCAGAAGTCCCACATGCGAGATACCGAAAGCTCGTTGCCATCTGCAAAACCCTGGAGTAGTGTCTCTGCTCCTGTTGCTAGAGCCGCATGCTTCATGGGGGTATATGGAACAACGGCTGCTTCCACTTCCGTGCGACTAAGAACCCAATCCGGCATCTCCTAGACAATACTACCATTTTCTCAACATGACACCCCATTGCCCGCGAAAGAACACAATGGCGGCAGTTTGTGCTCCCTCGCCAAGGAGGTCTCCTGCTTGATAGGGCTGTTACAGGTGGTCCAGGTTTGGACGCGTTTTTGGCGTTCTTTGAACTGGGTAGGCCCCCTGGGATATTCAATATTTTCCCTCATGGCTTTAATAAGGGACCCTATATACTAATATTTTTAAATTGATTTTCGGGGCCAACCCAGTTGAAAAAGGAGTATCCTCGTAGAATCCTCATGGGCTTCTTACACAGTTCCAGCAGAACGTGCATATTCCAGTTGTGTTGAAACCTACATACAGTATGCCCTCCAAAACATCGTGGTAGACAGTGAGAATATTTGTTATTAGACGGTGGGGGCGTTCATTCTTGGGAGAGGAATTAGCACCCCTAATCCCTAAACCTTGGACCCTAAACGCCTTCAAATCTAACCCCTAAGCGTCAACCCCAGACCCCAAACCTTAAACGCCAACCCCTAATCCCTAAAACCTAAACCTTGAATCCTAAACTCTACACCCCAACCCCTAACCCTACACCCTCAACCGCGGAAGGCGCAGAGATGAAGTTTGCGGTGAGACACAACAAGGGGAATCCAGCAACTGGGCGCGAGCTCAGACTGTAAAAGCTTAGTTGAGGGTTTAGACTGGGTTTAGGGTTTAGGCTTCTGGGGTTTAGGGTTTGGGGGTTAGGTTTGAGGTGAAATGCACGGGCGCATGCTAGGACAAGTCGCAGCTGAACGTATATGTGCTAATAGCCTAGTAGCTGCAGCGAGCGGCTCAATTAGCCCATCTGCTCCCGGCCGGGTTTGCAAAATTGCACACACCTCTCCCGCCCGGCGAAATCGCGCTGTTCAGCAGGAGGTCCCAGGGGCCACCTGACCGGGCAGGGCCAGCACAGCACACTGGGGACGAGGCAAAACGCCCGTGCGTGCTTTGTGGCTCGTAGGTACTTGGAGTGCGTGCGTTGCTTATTGAGCGAAAACTTTCGCGTGTTGACTCGTACATGAATGCAAGACTTGTCGCGAAATCCACGGGCGCATGCTAGGACAAGTCCCATCTGAATGTATATGTGTTAATAGCTGCGAACGGCTCGAATAGCCCATCTGCTCCCGGGTTTGCAAAATTGCACCCAGCTCTTTCGCCCGGCGAAATCACGCTGTTCGGCAGGAGGTCCCAAGGGCCACCTGACCGGGCAGGGCCAGCACAGCACACCAGCCGTGGGGACGAGGCAAAAAGCCCGCGCGTGCTTTGTAGCCCGTAGCTACTTGGAGTGCGTGCGTTGCTTGTTGAGCGAAAACTTTCGCATGTTGACTTGTACATGAATGCAAGACTTGTCGTTCGGGGTCTATGGCTTCAGGGCTTCGGGGTGGGTTAAGGGTTTAAGGCGGGAGGCTCCTGAGGTCAAGGGTCTAAGGTCTGGGGTCCAGGGTTTTGTGTTATGCTGGGCTTTCAGCATCGGCTGAGGGCTTGGGAGTTGGCTGAGGGTTGGGGTGGTCCTCTAATCGGCGGGATCCAAGGTTTCCGGAATCAGGATATAGGTCGATTGTAGCAAGGGTAGCGCTTTGAGCCCCAAGACCTAAACCCTACGCCTACCTTAACCCTACTTTCTGTGGCCCCTTATAAAGTCTGTATCAGGGTTGATAATCGGAACCCACCCATTTTTAAGCAGGTTCAGGTAGAGCCTGAGACCAGTGCTTGGATTCGGGTAGCGGTGCGGAAAGTCAGGGGGATTAGTGCAAAGACAGCACACCCAGCAGAACTGTTAGGCCGGCTTGACGTGGGTTAGTGCTGGCTTAAGGTCAGGAATCTGACAAGAATAGAACGTGCCCTGGGTATGCCGTAAGGTAAACTTTGCTGAAGCAATCATCCCTCGACCCCCACTACCCTTCAAATCCGGGAGCCAAAACCCAGAACCTGTAAGCAGACAGCCGCGGGGTGCAAACTCCTAACTCGGCGTAGCTACTTCAAGTAGGCGAGCATGGAACCTCGACCTATACCCCTTCCAAAGTGCGGTAGCCTAAGCCCTGAGCCCTAAACTTGTTCAAGGGGATTTTAGTTACTTCAACCCCCCTAGACCTCACAATTATCATATGACATCCTTTTGCCAAACTTTGTCTATGGGAGTTGAATTCGAGGCCGCTGCAGTTAATAGCACCGGGCCGGTACAAGTTCTCGATTGGGACCAGGACAGCTGCTGATAACATGTGGAGGTTCTCAATGATTTGGTCTTCTTACTTTATCTTGCAAAGCTACAATGTAAAATCTCTCAAAATTCTGCGGGGGATACTTCACGGATGCGTCGTGGATCTGTTTTCTGGGAGGCGCCTCACTGCATTATGGGCGTTGCCTTCATACCGGTCAGTTACCGAATTTCGAAGGTTTGGGGTGGTGTGTGGGCACCATATCAGTATAGTGTGATAGCAGTCTAAGATGTTGGGCTTGAGCGATTCAGAGTTGATGGTCAAGGTTTACTGCCACCAAATAGCAACTGGCAAGTCTTCAGGCGGGTGTATACGGATAGTGTTTTACATGTATTTTATAGTATCTTATAGTAGTATATTATAGTATGTTACATGTTTTTTTGCTTAAAATACAGCACAAGCCCAAACCGCAATCCAGGAAACTTGACCAACCCTTAGCCCCGAACCCTACCAGGACCCCCAAGTACCTTGACGTAAGGTTTTAGGATAGGACTATGGGGTCTCTAATGGTTGGTATTTAAGGTAATATACAAGGTAGTTGGGGGGGGTTAGACCCAAACCCACATGCTAAATCAACAAAGCCCTTTGAAGCATCCTCTTAACTCCTCAAAGGGGTTCATAGTTTGCGGGTTGAGACTCGGGTTCTTGTTACAAGGCTTATGAAGGAGATATGAGGATTGTAGACTATCTCTCAGATGGCTACATCTTTCGCAACAAGGCCATGGAAGGAGGCCATAATTGCCCTGCTCCTTCCAAAAGATCCAAAGGATGGCGACTTTGACATTCTTTATGCCGAGGGAAACTGGGGCAAGGATGTCTGGGAATGGTGCCTGGGACTGATATGGGTATGTAGTAGTGTATCTGGTTCCCTCATCGTAGTAAATGGTGCCTGGGCCTGCGATTGTGGCATTTGTCCCGGCTCAGCGTTGATCTTGCCCTTGCTAGCAGAGAGTGAAGGAGCATTTTCTTATTGGTGGTTAGTCCCATATTCTCTACAAACCACCAGTACGGATTTTTGTTCCAGGGATTGTGGGACGATCATGAGGTCACTTCAGCCTTTTCCAGCAGCCTACAGGAAAGAGATTACGGACATAAAGAACAGGGTTTGAGTGTGAGCCATCTTCTACTTTAAGTAAGGCAAAGATACGCAGGTTTGGGGTAAGATTATATAGGGGAGCGTATAGGAGTGCTATTGCAGGGCTTATTCGGAAATGTAGAGAGTCTAAACGGTAGCTCATATGTTTGCGTGCTGGCTTCCACCTGAGTCAGAAAGAGAGCGATGAATGAAAGTGACCGAAATGCATGTGATGTTTACCGCAGGTACCACAAGGCCCTTGTGCCACGATTTGGGTTCCTGGAAAATATGGGTGCTGGCGATTTACGGCCTCGTGATGGAGCTCAGAATCCTATGAACGGCTTCCACGCTACCAACAGAGTTCCTTGGGAAGTGATGAAGTGATTGGGCTGTGGGGATGAAACGGCTGGCCATGTTGGGATGGGTTTAGGCTTTAGGGTTTAGGGTAGGGGCTTTGTCCAAAACAGTGTCCGTTACCTACTCTGGCAAGTCTGCTGTGGCTTCCAATGCTTGGCTGCTGAAATTACACTGCCTTCGTCCTAAACCGGAACCCTAACTAAACCCTAAACCCTAGACAAAAGCGGCCGTGAGCACAGCTACCCCTTGCAGGTTGGAAAGCTGCTAATATGAGCCGTTCTCTGAATTCCTTATATGGGGATGGAATAGGTAGAGTTGCAAGTAAAGGGATTATGAAAGAGTAGGTAAGGGGTTAAGACTATAGACATGCCACATAGGCAGCCAGGGTCAAAAACAGGGAGCTCTGATTCGGGTTTTCTTATCCAAAAAAATATCCAAAAAGAACTAGCCGATTGGCCCTATGGGCCTGCTGCCCTCTACTGATCAGGGCTGACTATGCCCACCTCCTGCCATTAATATTTACACAAAGGACACCGATCTACCCTAGATCCTGAACCCTATTCCTCAAGCCCTAGACCCCCCCAAATCCAACTCCAAGTCCACTCCCTACAACCTGAATGGAACCCTAAGCCCTGAACAACATGGAACGTCTTCTGTTAAGGATTTGAGGTTTGCAGCCCATGGTTCATCATAAATGCAAACGCGTGTTCAGCGAATTGGAATTGGGAAGGACTTGTTTGTTTCATAGTGCGTGATGGAGCAGTGCGGAATTCACTTTTTGATAAACAGAACAGACGCATGCGAGAAAAAATCACTGACCAAGCTCGAAGATATCTACCACCGTGGGCCTGATTTGCTAGCTGCACGATTTTTAGATCAACGTGAACAAGCCCAATGTGAAACAACCGTTTTTGTGAGCAGCATGGAAGCAATAATGCAATGAACACGAGATGTGCGGAGGGTGACATCTCAGTGTGAATTAGCCCGGTATGAACTACCGCAGTGTGAAGCAACTTCGTGTTAAGTAGATCAATGTAAAGTAGCTCAATGCCCAGTCGCACGGGTTTCAGGGAGACTCGTAGACACGTTTGATGCAGCCGCATTTATTTCCTAATATGGGCACCAGAACTGGCGCCTAGTGAGCCGGACGCAGCATGAGGCGGGAAGTAGGTTAGCACCAGCGACGTGTGCACGGACTTAGCTGCAAGTAAAAAGGGGCAAAAGACAGACTGCATGACATGCCTTTATATGCTTCAGGGGGAGCACGGAATTGCAAAAGTAAAAAAGGTCAACGCTGCGGCTCTTCAAGATGCAGCCCTAAACCCCGGACCCCTGCACCCCTAGGCCTTTGACCCCAAGGCCATAAAACCAAAGCCCTGCGCCCAAAGCCCCGAAGTTCTTAACCCTAAGCACCAACTCTGGCAAAGTGTGGTTCTTTCTCAAAAAAGGTCCCTTTACATCGCTCCCCGAAAAAAACAAGATCTCCCACAAGAAAGGTGGACCTTGTTGAAGACGCCCCGGTTGGGCATATGGGGCCGGGCTTGAGTTTAGGGAGTTGAAAACCCCTAACCGTGAGGTTTTGTCGGTTCACGCAGCCGATTGGGATGGGGACGGCGATTCTGATCTCCTTGTTCCTGGGCGGCTGCATGTTATGGGTGTTTCCGGGTGCGGACCTAGGGTTTTAGGGCCTAGGCTCTAGGCACGAAGGGTGTGGTGGGGGTTTAGGCTTCAAGGGTTTGAAAATGATACCCCGACCTGACACAGGTTTGGGAAATGGTGAAGGATTACAAGCGCCTGGGTCTTCAAGAAATTTGGGGATCAGGGACTTAGGAATGTATAAATTTAGGGTTTAGGGCTGTAAGCTTGGGGTTAAGGGTTTTTGGGTTGGGTGTCACGGGTTTTTGCCTCCTTACTCAGAGAAACCGACCCTTGGATTCTGCTTACCAAATTAAAGTTGCCACCTGTTTCTAAGGCTAAGGGTATCGGCTGTATTTGTGGACCTTTCATTTTTGCGGCTTCCAATTTTCGTCTAAGTCCATGCCCTGGATGTTGCAATCCTCTTTGACGTAGATTGATTTGCGTGATGATCATGTCGCCCTGATATTCAATGTCTCCCCGCCCCTCCCCAATGTTGGTTCGCGCACATAATCTAATCGGGATGATGAGAGCGATTTTGAGTATCAGGAATGTTGAGGGGAGTTTAATGTTGAGCTGTTTTCGCGATTCCATGCCCCATGGCGCACCCTCCTGTCACTGCTGGGGGGACTTGTCCACATCTAATCTACTTAAGGACAGAGGGTTTAGGATGTGATCGTGCCGGAAAACAGATAAACACTACGAGGTAAAGTCCTGAGGTTGCTAAGTCTTGCCCGAAGCCAAGACTTTGTGGACCTGGCTTTGGTTGGGTTCCGGGCGGTTTGTTAGGACCCTGTACTAAACGCTAAACCTTCAGCCCTAAACCCTAAGCGGCCATAAACAGGGTCATCAAAGAAACTTAGGACTTGCTCACAGTGACACGTAATTGGCTACGGCTACAAGCCCAGATCCCAAAACTAACCCCAATTTTCTATATGAGCCCTTGAATAATTAGGATGATATAGGGGTGATATAGGAACTCTGATAAGGCTACAATGATTACATGGGGGGTTACACTTGGGGATAATTTCTTCTTTGGTCAGGATTTCCCTAACTCCCTTAGCCTCGAGCCAAGGTATGAATACGACGGTCAGCTGGTGCACTATGAGCAGTTGCAGGCCTAAACCGTGAACCTTACAACCCAAGCCCTCAGCCCTAAACCCCAAAACCCTAAACCCCAAAACCCTAAACCCGAAAACCCTCAGCCCTAAACCCCAAAACCCTAAACCCCTAAACCCGAAACCCTAAATCCCCAAACCCTAAATCCCCAAACCCTAAACCCCAAACCCTAAACCCCTAAACCTTACAGGGTGGCAGCTTTCTTCGGCGGGAGCCTATGGTCACCTTCAGAGTTGGTCATTTCCACAGCACGATGCAGGCGGGAGACTCGACCGGGTGTTTGGGAGGATTTTGAGCTTAAGGTTTAGGGTTTAGGGTTTAGGGAATTTCCCAAAATTAGGGGTACCCTGTTTGGGGGTCCCAATAATAAGGACTATAGTATATTGGGGTCTATATTGGGGGCCCCCTTATTTTGGGAAACTACCATTTTGAGCTTTCAGCAAGTTACCTGAGAATGTTTTAGTTTCTGTTACTTGAGATTTTATGTGTAGCTGAGATGAATATTTGTACTGAGGTTCCAAATTCTTTACGGTTTGCTACGGTGGCACACTGACAGTGAAGGCTAAAGCAAAAACCTGAATAACCACCAGAATAGCCCCCCAACCTTTCTTCCATAAATGGTCATAATAGACTGACTTTACCTCCCCCAAAACCGTATAGGCCTGAGGCGATTAGAAAATGCGTGGTCACGAGATGTGCCCAAGATGGAGCTAGTTGAGTTAAGGTGCTAAAGTGAGAAGGATTATAGTCCCCCTTAAGTAGATAGAATATGGGGTATATGGGTATCTTACTATAATATACCCAAAGCCATATTCTATCTACTTAAGGGGGACTGTAGGTTTGGGTGATGTGGCTGCCTGCGCCTCAATGGATTGAAGAGTTGGACCATAGCTGAGCTTCGCAAACAAGACGACGCACTTGAAAGGTCGTTGCAACCTAATGGCCTGAATAATTAGACGGAACTTTAGGCTGGCCGGGGAATTGGTTTTGTTGGGGGCACGGCTGGGGAGGTGGGATTTCGGGGTTGGAATACGGACTAGAGTATTCTTGGCTGTGCAGCGGGCACCCCTGCATTTTTCACCCTTGCCAGAATTGGTGTTTAGGGCTTTGCGATGTAAAAGACTTTCTGGGGTTGTTACAAAGACGTAGGCCAAGACCTCCTAAATGACACCAGCAGTTTTTAGATCCCCTGCGCTGCAGCACCCACCCTGCATGAGGTAGGGGGAGCGTTCAGGGTTGAAGGTCTAGGGTGGGTTCGGGGTTTAGGGTTTAAGGCTCGCGATGGGGTGCTTTAGGGTTAAAGGCTCGCGGTGGGTTTTTGCGAGTTCAGGGATTCACGGTAGCTACGTAAGGGTGTTTTTATGCCGTGTTTTTTTTGCAGTGTTCGGCCTGCGCCATGTCAACTGGGCTTCATGTGCTTTGTTCGGGATGTGCCGCAAACACCTCTACACCCTGGACCCTGCAGTTAGCACCCTGCTAAACCCGAGAACTTCGGAATTTAGTTATGCTTGTGATTTTGGCTTTTCTGAGGCCATCCCTGACTGGAAGGAAGGAGTGGTTGATGCATGTGTCAAGAAACAGATGGGTGATTGTCAAAATTATGGTCCCCTTTTTGGATCCCTATTATGATAGTTAAGGTACCCAAAAAGGGACCATAATTTTGACAACCACCCAGATGAAGGTGGAGATGGTTTTTCCTGAAGTAGATAGAGCACGTTGTCGCTTTCGCGAATAGTTGACTGAATTTGCCGAAGCACCAGTACGATCAAATTTCTTATGCCATGTAGGAAGCTCTTGGGCTGTCTTAGCATATTTGCAGAATTATTTGAATAGTGGCGCCGTTCTGTACGCCAAGGAAAAGCTTCGCACACCCTGCAAAATGGCTGCCTGCACGTAAAACCTAGGACCTGAACCGTCAGCCCAAAAACGCAAGTACACCTTGAAACTTGCACTCGACATATACCCTGTGGTGGCCCGTAGACTGAAGTACCTCTCCATAACCCAAAGTAAGTCCTTCTGGCAATTATTAAGTTAGTTTACACTCACTCTTCTGATTTTGATAGAAAACTTGCAAATGCTGCAGAACGGATGAGAAAATGACAACTACTGTGTCACAAGATAATTTTCCGCAGGTTGTGGACTGGACCGCCGATGGTTTATCAGATGTTCGTCTCGGCCCATTCTTGCTGAACCGCACCTTTTCAGAGGCGTTCGAGAGGGGTTGGCTGCGGTTGGCTCAAACTTCAAAGTATTTTGAAGAAACTCCCCCAACCCTCAAACCTGAGCCCCAAATGGTAGTTCCCCAAAATAGGAGGACCCCAATATAGACCCTAATATACTATAGCCCTTATTATAGGGACCCCCCAAATAGGTACCCATAATTTTGGGAAACTTCCAAATCCTCAAATCCTTGCATCCTAAACCCCCAAAAACTTGGGTACTGCCCCCCTCAGTAACAGTTGGATAATAGATATAATATGGCTATATATAGCCCTTAATACGACCCCTAATATAGACTGTTACTGCGTGCGGGCAGTACCCAACCTAAAACCCCAAACAAGCCCTACACCCTAAACCCTAAACCCTAAGTAGTAGTTTCCATTTTCTTTTCCATTATCCCTATATATTCCTAATAATATACCCCTAATATAACCCTATATATCCCTTTAAAGGGTCCTAGGGTTTCCATTTTCTTTTCCATTATCCCTATATAACCCTAAAGCCCTAGGACCTTCAATTTGAAGCCTGGACACCATCCCAAGCCACTAAACAGGGTTTAGGCTTTAGGTTTTAGGCTTTAGGGTTTAGGGTTTAGGGTTAGGGTGGCCCATACAGTGGAAACTTCAACCGTACATGTGAGATCCTAGACCCAGACTGCAGACCTTAAGCCCCAGGGCCTTGACACCAAACCTCGGCTTTCAGCTGTGGGCTTAGGGTTTTAGGGTTTAGGGTTCAGGGTCCCTGAATCCCAAACCCTAAACCCTTAAACCCCTAAGCCTTAGGGATAATGGAAAAGAAAATGGAAATTGCTATTTTACAAAGCCTATGAGACCTCTCAAGCCCCTCAACCCTAAACCCGAAACCTTAAATAAAATCCCACTCTAAACCCCCTAAACCCTAAACCCGAAGCCTTAAATAAAATCCCACTCTAAACCCCCTAAAACCTAAGCCCGAAACCTTCCCTAAACCCTAAACCCCCTAAACCCTAAACTCTAGTTTAAAGTCCCAGAGGGCTTCTTGCAGTGGAATGAGCTGAGCCCGTGGGCTTCCGTGGGGCTGAGCAAGGACGGCCTGACCTTCGTGGACTGGGATGGCCGCTCTATTTGACTAGTATGTTATTTGGGGATTCTATGGTACCCATTATAGAGCAAGATTATATCCTCCTTTTGGGTTTAGTATTCTATATAAGGAATATAATCTTACTAGGTTCAACCACCAAAATAACGCTAGTCATTTAAGGGTTTCCTAAAATCAGGGGTACCCTTTAAAGGAGTTTATAGGGGTTATATATAGGTATTCTGTAGGGTTTAGGATTTAAGGTTTAGGGTTTAGGGTTTCCCAGAATTAGGGGTACCTTGTTGGGGGTCCCCATAATAAGGACTAGAGTATTTTGGAGCCTATGTTGGGGTCCCCTTGTTTAGGGAAACTACCATTTGAGCTGCAGTCCCAACCCCTGAATAGGGTTCCAATTATGGGGTATTTTAGGGGGAGATGAGGTGTTTAGGTAGACTATAGCTCATTTGGGTTTGGGTTTCGTCTTTCTGAAGGGTTGGGGGTTTGGGCTTGTTGGGGGTTGAGGGGTTTGGGTGTTGGGGTTTCGGGGTTGGCCTCTACAACCGGAGCCCTGCTTGAAGCTCGTGGGTAGGTATAACTGTAAGTTAGATATGGTTATAACTGCATTAAACCTTCTTTTGGGGCAGTACAAGTTCTAAACTTAGTCACGGCCACCGATGAATATCCATACAAAGGGGCATGATGCTTGCACGTGTCACTCGTTCTACACTTGTGCACCAGCTTCTGCATGCAGCATGTGCAGTTGCTTGTTGTTACGCTTTTGCGCTCAGTCCATGTATCCCCCAAGCCTAGCCGCAGCTCTTGAAAGCCCTTGACGAATGAGGGTCTTTTGCGGGCCTGGTAAGGACTCTACTAGATCCTTATGTAGGGCTACATAGGAGTGTCCTTTTGGGGACACTGAGGATTTAGTCCGGTTCTTAGCCTTACCTGGAACCATGAAGGGTGGATTTAGGGGTTCGTCTCGTACCTATAGGTAACTATGCAGGAAATATAAGCGGGAGCTCATGTGAATCTGACAGGGCTATTGCCCACGCGAAGCTGTGGACTCTAGAAGACACGGCAAGCGAAAGACGAAATACGGCTTAAGGGGGATTATAACCCCAATATATACCTCATTATAATGTAGTAGTTTCCATTTTCTTTTCCATTATCCCTATAGAAACCCCAATGTATCCCAATATATACTCCATTATTGCAGTTTCCATTTTTCTTTTCCATAATCCCTATATAACCCCAATAGCAGGTTTAGGGTTTGGGGGTTTCGGGTCGAGAAAGGCAACGGAGTGGTCGACATCCTTGATGCCGGCAGCAACTCGAACGGGTCGATTCGCTACTTCCAAGCTGGCGCCGATGGCAGTTACCTGCAGCAGGTGGACTTCCCCGCAGTTGCAGCCAACGCAGATGCTTGCGCTTGATCAGACATATTTTATATTGGGGTGCAGGCTTACACCCTTTCGCTTCGTGTTGCAACCTTAAGCCCTAAACCCTTGAACCCTTCAGCTTTTGCCGCGCCCTGCCCCCTCACTTTGCTGCAGGTTGTTGGGGCGGGAGATTGGGATGGTGATGGGGATGCAGACCTCATTGTCCAATCTCCGGACGGGCTTCGCTTCTATGAGAGGGTGCAGGACAGGGTGGCACGATTTTCAGCATTTCTTCTAGCATCACTTAGGGAAGCAGAAGAGGCTCGCGTTGCTGAGGCTTCCGGTATAAGGAGCTCTTTGAAAGACACCCTAAACCCTAAACACACCTGAACTCCGTGCCCCCTAAACCCCGAATGCCTCAAGCCTGGCTGGCCTCTGCTACCCCATAGGGTCTAGGATTTAGGGTTTAGGGTTCCCGAAGATCTGCAAGGACCCCTAAACCCATAAGTCTCGGCAACCGTAAGCCCACAGCTCTCTTCAGGATGATCGTGGCCCGCTTGTTGAAAGGCTGGGTGCCGAGAATCCTTTCCGAGACGTGATGATCAAAGATTCAGATCCAGACACCTTGACAAATGTTCAAGGGTTAAGGGTTGAGGGTATTTTCATATCCCCAAAATATCCTCATAATATGCCCATAATGTCCCTGTACAAATTCTATATCCCCCTTTAAAGGATCCCTTGGCCCTTGACAAAGTTCAGCATTTTCCGGAAATGTGGTTTCCCTAAGTAGGGGGACCCCAATAAAGACCCCAAATACCACAATCCTTATTATGGGGACCCCCAATAAGGTAGCGCTAATCTTGGGAAACCCCCATAAAGGGCTTTAGGGCTTAGAGATGTTTAAGGTTTAGGGTTTGGGATTTACTGCAGGGGTTCAGGGTGTAGGGTGTTCACCCCTTTTTCGGCTTTTGTTGTTTGGCAGATACAAACCTGCAAGCTGTGTGAGATGGAAGGACGACTATCCCTTTGAGCAGATCCAGATGGTGGATGTGGATTCGGATAAGCGCACCGACTTGCTGCTGATGAATGGGGAGAGAGGCAAACTGGTGTTCTGGCAGCAACAGCAAGATGGCAGCTTATCTAATCGAGGGGACCTCGTGAACTTCACATATTCTCCAGGCAGATGTCAGTTCTATCCGGATCAGAGTCGTCATTCTGCCATCGTCCTAGACTACAACCACGATGGCATCTTGGACGTGCTGGTCAAGCAAACACGCTGGCAGCTAGGTTGTGCTTTCAATACGTTCCGGTTGCGCATGAAGTATCCACATGTAGTAAGGCATAAGTATTGCGAGTTTCCTACAAGCCAAATAGCAATCCAGGTACTATGGGATGGGATCCGTATCCATCTGCGAGGGCACGGCAGAGGGTCGTTTCGCAAGCGCTTCTGAGTTGTTCCAGTTTCCACCTGACAAATACCCTAACGCTTTGCGTGCTATTCCATGTTGGGGAACTTCAGATACGTGTTTCGTGCTTGAAGCTCGGCGAGAAGGAAGTACCACCTCATTAAGGGCTAGGACCACTAAACCCACAAATCAAATCTGATCAGATTATCGTTATCAAGGGTTGATATGGGGAATCCAATAGGATTATAACCAAGGACAACAAAGGAGATTCCTTTTCGGGACATTAACATGTTAGTCAGATAGACTGCGCCGCCACGAAGTCTCAGATACCCTACCCGAACCCAAACCCACAAGCCATAATGTCAGAGTTTGAATCATTGGCAATGATTGGTGTCACTGTGCACCCTGGCAACGCGCCTCTTTTACTTGCGTTCTAGGTTGCGCAAGGGAACAAAAGGATGTTGATCCTAAGCCCTACAACCTGAAACCCAAAACGTGGTAAGGTCTGCTTTGAGGCGGTTGCCATATTTGGGAGTTTGGCATGTTAGGGGTATGTCTGGAACCCAAGCCCCTCTGATCCTTCAACCCTTGTGAGATCAGTATAGCTGCATGATCGTGCCCTTTTTGAGCTTACGAGCCTTAATTACTAGTAATATTTTCCACCCACAAAGCGCTGAAACCCTCATATCATATACTACCCCAAAATACTGTAGTCCTTATTATAGGGGCCCCCAAAATGGTACCCCTAAAATGGTACCCCTAATTTTGGGAAACCCTAAACCCTAAGTAACCCTATAACCCCTATATAACCCCTATAAAACCCCTATATCCCCCTGTAAAGGGTACCCCTAATTTTGGGAAACTGTACACTAAAGCCCTATTTTGATTATCTCAGCCCCTATATGAGATATAGCCTAAACTCCTTATAGGGGGTTATATAGGGGATTATATAGGGGACTACTATAGGGCTTAGGGGGATACTAGGAGTTTAGACAACAGCTCATATAAGCCAAAGCCCTGGACGCGACATGTTCCCTCAACCCTGGACTCCCTAAGGGTTTGGGGGTTAGGGTTTAGGGGTTTTAGGGGCTTCAGGGGTTTTAGGGGTTTTAGGGGTTTAGGGTTTAGGGTTGCTTTCTGCAGGTGGAAATTAGCGAACATCCCTGGATGGACGCGTTGTGCGTCTTCCGCTAGCCATCATCCCCAAACAACCTGAAAGCCCTAATGAAACCCAAGCCCTGAACCCTAAACCTTAAGCCCTAGACCTTAAACCCTAACGAGCCCTAAACCCCAAACCCAAAACTGAGTGAGCCCGGGCCGTCAAGCCGGAGCCAAAAGCCCTCATGCTGGCGATGCAGCTCCCAGTCCTGCAGGCTCAACCGCCTTGTCTAGACAGGTCCAAGTTGTTCAAAGATTGGAGGCCTCCGGCAAAGGCCCAATCTGAAGAAAACAAGCCAGATCCAGCCCAATCCTTGCACCTGCCTGGTCTAGACAGGTCCATGTCATTCAAGTGTTGGAGGCCTCCAGCCAATGCTCAACCTCAAGAAAAACTAGAGGCCTCGAGCCGGATCCAACCCAAACCTTGCGCGCGCCTTGTCTAGATAGGGGTAAGAAAACAAACAAGAGAACAGGACAGGAGCACGATCAGAGATCAAGGGAACCCTAAACCCGTAGAGGTCGAGGCGAGGGTGGAGCGCGCGGGGGTGGGATCATGCGTTTCAGGGTGCGCGACCGGGTGCTTTCAGCACCACCGCACCCATTCGATGAGACACCCCAAAGCCTAAACCCTAAGCTAACCCACGACCTCAAAGCCTAGGCTTAGGAGTCATAGCCAAGGACACCGACCTCTGGAGTCGAGGCTTCTGCAAGAAGGAGGATGCTTGCGCGGGCAGAGGCCAGTTCTTTGCTTCGGCATTGTAGGGTTTAGGGTGTAGGATTTCGGATTTAGGGTTGGGAGTTTCAGGTTTAGATTGTAATGACAGGCAACAGAAGGGGTGTGAGGGAACTGGTGCGCGTTTAGGGCTTGGGCCATGATGATTCAGGGGCTCCCCACGTAGTCAACAGGTTTCCTGAAAGTGGTTTTTTTTAATTCTGTTAGAAATATTCCCGTCCTCATAATAATTGGTTCCAAATCCAGTACAGGCTCGCAGTTTTATACCTTGGGTTGAGCGGATTTGAGGCCCAGACATGGAGGGCACAGGATGTAATAGACCGTCTTGGCTATTGCTGCTGTATTGCAGGAGCCTAAATTATTAGTGACATTTTCCCGCATAGTTACTCCCGATAATTACAACCATAACATAATTAAGCCCAAAACCGTCCTCCCAGTATATGGAAGCCATATCTGCATTCGGTCGGGGATTTCCGATGACAGCCCGTGATTCACTGGAGTCCCGTCGGGGCAGCGCGCCAGATTTTGGCCAGGACCCCTATTTTAAGAAACCTCTTTCTGATCGTACCTCAAGTGTTGTTACTTCATAGAGGATGTGTGTGAATGTCGGACATCGGATTTATCAAACAAACTGTTGGCTGCGCGGTCTGCCTCCGAGACCTTGAAGCCGACGAAGGGGAACTCCACTTGAGAGTTCAGATGACCACAGATAGTAGATCCCATCATCTACAGGTCTCCTCGGAAAGAGCGGAGCCCAGACAAGAATTTGCGTCTGAAAGCAGAAGGTGGACCCAACCAAAATGCCCCTTGTATTCAACTTGGCCTCAATCACACACCCAAACCCTAGATCCTAAAACCACATCCCTCAACCCTAATCAACTGTCCCCAACCTACACCCTACTTTCCTGGCATCCTCTGCATTTTGAAGGTGCCTGCGGATTCCAGGGCTGCTTTTGCGCTGAGGGATACTCTGGCGACTGTTCCACTTGTAGCTCTGGGTATTATGCGGCGAACCGATTCTCGGATGTCAATGTTCCGCATGGTTTAAGGTTTAGGGTTTTGTGTGTGAGGTGTTGGTGCTAGGGACGTGAAGGGCTTGTCAGATTATGAGATTTGTGGGACAGATCCCGCGGGAAGATGAGGACTTAAATTTCAGAAGTGAGAATTTCTTTCGTTGGGGAGTCCGGTGAGCACAGCAATCCCCCGTGTATTGTAGGAGGCCGCGACTCTTTTTGCAAACCCAAAGCTATCCAGCCTTGTCAAGCACCCCTTTCGAAAGGCCAAACCAGAAAGACCTTAAACAAACTTGAGCTTCCTATTCGATCCCCTAAACATGGAAGCCTAGACTATAATATTTGATCCTTAACCCCATAATCCCGACAATCCCAAACCCTGAACCAGTGACGCCAGGCCTTAAACCTGTACAGAAACTTATGAGCCTCAACTTACAGACCCTGACCGCCTACCCCAGCAGTCAAGCAAAATGAACCTCGGGCTCCAAATTCAAACTGCACAACCTAAGCCCTAAACCCTGCAAACCCTAAACCTTGGAAAACCAACCGGCCTTCAGCCCCCAATCCGGAACGTTGCAAATCGAAGCCCTACACACTAAACCCCGAACCTTACACCCGGAGCTTTGAGGACTTTTTGGCTCACAATTCGTTTGCTCTCGTTGCGCCGGAGATTCCCAGGCCCAGATACGAGCAAGACCACGGTGCTGGGGTATTAAGGGTTCAGAGTTTAGCGCTTAGGTGACAGGATTTAGGTTTTGTGGTCAGGGGTTGAGGGCTTCAAATTTGGGATTAAGAATTAGGGTGTGGGATCTAGGGTCAGGGTTTTGGGGTTCGGGTTTTGGGTGCGTCGTGCGTGGAACTTGCGACGGCAATTTTTGGATCTACAGAATCCTGCAAGTCTGTCATTGCCAGTGGTCTCCGTGCGCCAGCTGCTTACTGTGCAAAATTCGAGGTTTCTACAGTGCATTCTGGCTGTGCGCCGTAAATGGGTTCATGGCGTATGTCTTGAAAATGCCTGGAATTCTTACAACATGCATACTTGGTCCAAGCACGGCTGTTTTGATGTAACATCCTCGAGTTCAGGAGTTGGTTTCTAGACTTGGAACCATTAACAAATAGTCAGTAGACATGTGACGCAAAACCCTGAACCCAGAAGCCCCATCAAGCTTTGGTATCAATCAAATTGATCTTCTAAAGCACCCTAAACCAAAGCCCCAAGCGCTCCGCGTTGCCGTTTCGTTCCCAGGGTCATGTGAGTGGAAAGAAATGCGAACTAATTCGACACAGCTTTTGTTGTTTCCGCTTTCTTGTCTTTTCAACCCCAAAATTATGCAAGCCTGTTAAGCCTTAAGCCCTACGCCCCGAATCCTAAGCCCTCTGCACGGAGTGCCTAGCCCAAACCCGTAACAATAAACCCCCTCCCCTTATTTGGGATTTTTTTAGGGATCCTAGTATTAAGGCCCTATAATAGGCATCCTAGTATTAAGGCCCTATAATAGGGATCCGAGTATTAAGGCGGGTTTATGAATCACGGGTCTACATTAGCCTGAACTGTGCGACAGCCTGTACTCAGCAGGTGTGTGCCCAACGCGGCCTCTGCGATGATGACGCAACACAGGCATTAAAGGGACTTCAAAGGGTAGGCCCCTGGGATGTTTGATATTTTCCCTAATGGCTTTCGTAGGGGAGCCTATATATTAACATTTCTCAAAGGGTTTTAGGAGCCAACCCAGTTCAATGGGAACCCCAAACAGAGAACCCCAAAAAGTAGGAATGTAATTGAATATAAGGACCCTAGTACCTATATTCCGGTTATATTCCTACTATATTCTTGGGGTTCCATGTTTGGGGTTCCCATTAAAGTCCCCTCAGGCATACAAAGCCCGAACAAGTGGCTCGAACGTGACGTCGCGCTTAGCTTCTAGGCTTTTGATAGTTGAAAAGATTGATCCCTCCCCCTTGCATTAAAACCCCCTATTCCCCACAACCATGGCTACCATAAGGAATCTTGAAGGTTGGGGGGTTAGTATTACCGCAAAGGGATGACTTCGTTCTCACGCGGTTTAGGGTTTAGGGTTTAGGGCTTAGGGTTTAGGGTATTTCTTGCACCAAACCTGTTTCGGTTGTAACTACTGGGTAGGCCCCTGGGATATTTAGTATTTTCCCTAATGGCTTTAATAGGGGACCCTATATGGTAGTTCCCCAAAATAAGGGGAACCCAATATAAACCCCAAAATACTATGATCCTTATTAGAGGGACCCCCAAAAAGGGTACCCCTAGTTTCTGGGAAACTCCCATACATTAATATTGTTCAAATGGTTCCCTAAAGCCTAAACCCTAAACCCTATATAACCCTATGACCCCTATATAACCCCTGAAAAGGGTTTTAGGGGCCAACCCAGACTAGCCAAGGTCATGGGCACTGGCTCCTGCACTTGCAGTGAGGTGCGGCCTATGAAAGCTTCGGAGACGGCTTTAGGGTTATCTTGGGATAATGGAAAAGAAAATGGAAACCCTAGGTCCCTTTAAAGGGATATATTAGGGTTATATTGGGGTTATATAGGGATAATGGAAAAGAGAATGGAAACTACTATCTAGAGTTTAGGGTTCAGGGTTTACAGGGTCTGAAAGGTTTAGAGTGTTCAGGGTTTACAGGGTCTAAAAGGTTTAGAGTACACAAACGAGCGTAGCCGCCCCCAAACCTCGGGGGACGCAAGGCCAAAAAAGAAACGATTTGAACACGCACCTGTGACCCTTCAGGACCCGCAAAAACTACCCTCTCGTTTAAAATTGACACCCTTTGCCTCAGGCACGCGTGTTTACTGAAGAATCCGACAGCGAGTCTTCAACACCCCCTTCGGCCCCTGGACTGAAAGCAAACCTTCCCTAAACGTTGACCCCACACCCTAAGCCCAAAGGTCCATGGCCCAGGCCCTGAATCAAAAGCCCATCAACTCCGAGACCCGGCGTCATACCCTGAAACCCTCAAGGCCCAATCCCCCTTACTCCCCTTCCCAAACTAAGCCAAGCTCATTTAGGGCGTCAAACGATGGCCTCCGCTTCCCTCTCCTTTCCGATCAGCGAGGGAGTCGCTGGCTCCTGCCAGCAGCACTACGTCAGAGCTGGGTGGATGGAGGTCATGTTGCATAACCGGGATTCACCCAAGTATTGCTGATAATATTACTGATGATATTTCTACTGTCATTATGATAATCGACATAATTACGTTCACTACTTCTTATTAGTTATAGTACTGCTTAGATACCACATTAAGCATATCGGACGGCTGAGAAAGAAAACAGATACGCACGCACTCAAACCACTAATAGTTACTGCAGAAGGGTTCAAACACCTACCAAGTCAACAACGAACAGCCTTGCCCTCCAAACCCCGAAACCCTAGATTTCATGAACCATCAACCCCAAACCCTAAATCAAAAAACCAAAGCTCTCAATCCGAAACCCGGGACCCTCAACCTCATAGACCTTGTCTGTCCCTAAGGGTCCAAGGACCCAAACAATAGGGTTTTAGGGCCCAAATACTTATGGTTAATGGTATTTGAGCCCTAAAACCCTACTATTTGGGTCCTTGGACCCTTAGGGTGTTGCATTGGAACTCATTCGGACTTGCCTCTCGCTCTCGCGGCCGCCGTTTGTCTCCAGCCTTTGTAGCGGCCTGACATAAGCTTTTCTCAGAGGTTGACTGTTTGAGATTTGTGGTATATAGGGCTTGGGGCTTTCGGTTTATGGTCTAGGGGCCAAGGACCACTTTCGAAGCTCTTGTTGGCCTCCACCGTCTTGCGGACGACTTCTTCACTTAATGCAGAACGGCTGATTTCGGTCACATCGCAGACATGCGGGAAGGAACGTTACACAGAGCAACGTTGGAACTACATGGGGTAACCTATACGAGGCCCGTTACAAGGACCATAACACCCTCAATAAGAAGCAGCTGCACAGTCTGATGCATCTTCAACCGGAACTTCAAGCCCCTGCAGCCTAAATCCCAAACCCTAAGGTTTATAGTGCGAGGTACTGACAATTTCATGAGTGGTGCCAATCCATGAGGCTGTACCGCTTTTAATGCTCCATATGCCCTGAACCCACTGAACACTACACTGCACCCTTCTCGCCCCAACAGCTGCATGCCTCACCCTCGATTCGGCGCTTGACCTCAGCAAAACTATCCTCTGCATCTACCAGCGGAGTTCAGGACTAGGGGCATTTGGCAAGAAAGCTTCCACTCTCTTCTCTGACATAATGCAGTTTAGTACCAAGAACTGCAAGATGAATGTAATTATTGGCAGGGGAATGCTGATTTTGTGAACAAGGGTGTGCATTGGGTTTTGGATCCAAAGGCTAACTGTTGGGGCTTCTATTTAGGTTTAGACTTGGATTACTTTTGTTGGTTGAGGGTCTACGGGCTCAGAATTGGTTACGGCTGCTGGGTTTGACCGTGTGAAAATTTAGGGCTGCATGTCATTGTCACAGCATTTTCCACACTGAGTCATCTTTGGGGGGAAGATGGTCATGTTCTGAAAGCTAAGCTTGATGGCAACTCCGCACATGCCCCAACCAACAAGGAGTAGAACTTCAACGATACACTGGTAAGAAAAGAAGATGGTTCCTTGTAGGGAGAAGGGGAATATAATCCCATCTTCCTCCATTCCTTACTAAGAACCAGTAAGGATAACACTACGTGCCCACCACGTGTCGGACAAGTCTCAAGATTCAACTTACTCAGAGGCTCAGGGCACTGTGGCTATGATAACCCAAGAAAAATTCACGCTCATAACCTGGAGTTAACCATATTTGCAGAGTTAGGGGGACTTTACTTGGGCTGTAAGTTGCTAAGTTCTTCAGCCTTTTTGGCTGCTTCAGGAGTTTGAGCAGTAGAAGCTATATATAGATCTTAGAAGCTATATATAGATTCTAAATCCTGGAAGCTATTCATAAGCTGCCTGTAAGACCTTGGAAGCTATTTATTAAGAATATGTAGCGGGAAGCGGCTTGAAGCGGTTCCGGACTATTTATAATCGCACACTGGGCCAGCTGCTATGTGCAGCTGTTTGTCCGTGCTTTCAGGCTATATCTATCTATATCTATATATGAAAACATCTATCCATCTATATATATATATATACACCATATATATATATATATGTATGTATATATAGCTGGAGGCGGCTGGGAGCGGTTCCGGACTATGTTTTAAATAGTTTCTGGGTGTCGCAAACAGCCTTTATAAATCGCATCTGGGAATCTATGAATAGCTTCTGGGACTTTATAAATAGCCTCGGGGATGTTGTAAGTCGCTTGTGGCCTGTAACTGCCGAAAACAGAAACCAGCCTTTAAAGAGGCTGAAGGACTAGGTAAGCTATAAGTACGGTCATATTTAATTGGGTGACAGTTTCTCCCGAACCTTCAGGGACACTCGAAAATCGACATCATTTCAGCATTCTTCAGCTGAGAACCCTGTAGCTAGAGCGCAAACGACGGCCTAGGTGTCAGGGTTCTTCGTTTGGGGCTTGGGCTTGGTGACCTTACGGACTAGGTAAGGTTCAAACATTCAGGTGGCCTGCTTTCATCGCACGCACTAGCACGCAGGCCGGGAAACATCCAGGAATCAAACCAAAACCAGTCGTTTATCAGATATCCTAGTTATCATCTCTAAGACGTTTGGGGTGGCATGCCCTCATCAAGTCCTAGACTGAACAGCTTTGATTGGCGGACCTTTGCAGCTGTGTCGAATAGTGCAAGACACGGCCTGCGATCGAGAATGTTGCCCGAACTGTAGGATTCCACTTTTGCATCCCGCTGTTTTTTTAAGGGGACTAAATTGTTCCACCCCCCAAAACAAGATCACGCTCAGGTCGTTTTTGGGCTTGCTTCTCCTCAAATGCGAAACGCAAAAGGGGCTGCACCAACAGGAAGGGAAACCAGACCACAAACCCTAGACTCTAAACAACCTGACTCAAAAATGCAAAGCTAACCTCATGCCCTGCCTCGATCGGGCGAAACCCTGAACTCCGATCCCCAAATCCTAAGCCAGAAATCCTAAACCTGGAACCGTAGATCATAAACTCTACTTGTAAAGCTGTAAAACAGATGGCGCCAATTCAAAGGTGCCGTAGGTATCAGTGGCCGTATCAAAACACAGGGATCCCAAACCCTAAACCGTAAACCCCCAACCCTTATAACACTAAACCCCAGACCCTAAACACTAAACCCCAAACCCTATAAACCCTAAACCCCAAACCACAAACCACAAACCCCACACCCTAAACCCTTAACCCTAAATTCTGACAACCTTCCAAACTTTACAGGCAAATGCTGGGGCACAGACCTCCATGGCGGCCTGCTTCAACTCGCATTTAGGATTTAGGTTTAAGGTTTAGGGTTCAGGGTTTAGGCTTTTAGTTAAGGTTCAGAGCGCAAGCTTTTGAGGATTTAGGGCTTTTAGGGTTTAAGCTTTTGGGGTTTAGGGGTCAGGGTTTAAGTTTTCAGGGTTCAGCGTTAAGGAGAGGTTCTGGGTCTAAGATTGGTCAAGCATGTTTCTGCACTTATTGCGTGTTTAGGCTGGAGCGGTAGATACCGTGCCTGAACTAACTATACTAAGCTACCAGACTTCCCAAGGCAGAGGGCTCTAAGGGTCATAAAGAAATTTGGGTTTAGGGATCCTAAACCCTAAGCAGTCCTAAGCCCTACGCCCCAAACCATCAACAGAAACAGTCCGCCGTTTCAGCCATGAACTCTTTCTGAAGACTCGAAACCCCTTGAGCTGAAGGGTGGCCCCACGTGCTCCGTTTCTTTCCGCTCTTTGAAACTGTAGGTACCTAAACCCCAAAAGTATTTAAAATAATGGCCCTAAACCCCGAATAATAGCCATAAAGGCCATTATTTTGCATACTTTAGGGGTCCAGGTAGCCACTTTAGCCATGAATCATGAGAATCGTTATATTTCAAGGCTTAGGGATGAATTTGACAGCTCTAGGTTCTAGGCTTTTGGGGTCTATAGGGTTCAGGGTGCGGGGTTCGGGGTTCGGGTTGCAGGGCAAATTTAGCGTTTAGCTTTGCCGGAGCTCTGCTCAGGAGTTTAGAGGATAGAGTCTCTGCCTGGACCTCAAAAGCAGGTGACAAAATTGCCCAAGAAGACCCTTCAACATAGTCCTAAAGACCATTTATTCTACATACCCTACCCCCGGAACCCTAACCCCTACACCCTCAACCTACACCCTAAACCCTAAACCTTGAACCCTAAACCCTACACCCCGAAACCTAAGCCCTAAACCCTACGCCCTAAACCCTACGCCCTAAACTTTGGTTCCAGGTCGAGTTCAAGGCGTCCTGGCTTAGGGTTCAGGGCCTCTGGTTTTGGCTCAGGCTGTTCTTGGAAGGTCAGGGGGACTCAGTAACAATGGAAAAGAAAATGGCAACCCAGTTATATATATATATATATAATCATTTAGAGTTGAGGGTTCAGGGTTTAGGGTCAGGGGCACTTAGTAAGTAGGCTAATAATGGGGATATTTAGGGGTACTATATGGGCTGTAGGGTTATTAACCTACTTGCTAAGTCCCCCTGACCCTCCAAGTAATTAATGTCTTTGGTACAATGCTCTCCAGCGCAGAGGCATTGAGCTGCAGACCGCATGTAAGTATAGAAGGGTTGCGGAGGGGTTCTGGAAAGTAATATGAAGAGAATACAGGGTCTCTATAATGGTCACTGCCTCAGTAGGTTGACTTAGGCTGCCAGAACATAGCGACCTGAAAACAACACGAAGAGTTGGCAAAACATGTGAGCCCTGGTTCGGAAGTTCCTAGGTCCTACAAGAAGTACGATTGCCTCTTGTGGGCTTCTTGGGCTCTGCCCACGAAAACATTCCACCACAAGACTTGATCTTGACTGGCTACACATACCCGAACATACACGAACGAAGCCCGCTGACAATTCCCACACTGAACGACAGAAAGAACCACATGAGAGTTTCTCAAGCCCCCCGAACCCAATTCATCCATTTTAATCCTTCCGAATCCTATACGTTCCCTATGGATGACTCTGTTCTTCTGGAAGAGTAACCCTAGACAATACACGGTAATAACCTAAACCGCTAAACCCTAAACCCTAAACCCTAAACGGCAACAACGTAAACCCTTAAGCCGAATGGTACAATGATGCCTGGCGTGTACGGATAAACTCCGCATGTGCGGCCTTGCATGGAAGAGGGAGGCCACACGGTTCTGGTTTAGGGTTTATTGCCATTACTTAGGATCTTGGGCACGTCATTTTGGCTTTGAAATTTTGAGATGAAATAGATTTGAGAACCTTAAGTCATGGTAAGTTTATTAGGCGCGAGGGTTTAGGGTTTAGGGGGACCCATATCTAGACTCCCCAAAAGTATTCTTCACTACGGGGACCCCCTTTCTGCTTATTATGGCTGAATATGGTGGTGTCCCAAATCAGGGGATCCCAAAATAGACCCCAAGATATGAGATTCTTCAGAACAGGGACGCCCAAGGGACCCCCCAAAAAGGGACAACTTGGAGCTCCCCATAAGAAGGGATGTCGGCATTTACGCGTTGCAGGTTTCAGGCTTCAGGTCATCGGGTGTTAGGGCTTGAGGTTTACGATTTAGGGTTTAGGATTTGGGGGCTAGGGGGTAAGGTTTGTACAGTTCAAGTTCCAGGGTAGGCTTCGACATTGGAGAGGAAACAGGACAAGGGCCTCCCCAGTAGGGCCAACTTGCTGGAATGTAGAAGCCGAAATCGGAGATGCTCCTTAAATGAGGTTTAGGGTTTGGGCTGGAGGGTTTAGAAAATGATGGGTGTCCCTATTGAGGATGTTACAGGGAAAATGATTACCAACATGATACCACTAACGGAAGATCAACTGAAAGAGAACATGGAAGAGGAAATGAACATTGAGTTTATGAAGAAAATTATGTAGGAGCTTGTAGGGAATGATTACCATTATTATGGTCCTAGAACCCTTGGGTTTAGAGTTTAGGGTTTAGGGTACCTCGGACGGAGCGCGGCACTGCGTGGCGGTGAATGGAGGGTAGCCATGTCCAGGCCATACAGGCAAACCAATGAGTCAACCGCATTTGGGCTCGTGTGAAAACCCC
>CAJNIZ010005756.1:0-18810 GCA_905231905.1 Symbiodinium pilosum | reverse complement strand
CCACCACCACCACCACCACTACTCTCGCTGCTACTCTGTTTCTCTTTTAATCTTCTCCAACCTCGGCGCCAATGCTCACGGCAGCCATGGTGAGGGCGTCATCGTAATGCTTCATCTGCAGTATGGAGGCCTCGTCTTCAATGCCTGCTCGCTTCAAAATCTCCTGCCACGCGCTGTCGCCAAATTTTTCTTTGATGAAGCCGCGGAAGGCCACATGAATTAGTCCATGCATGGCGGGGTTGTATGACCGGACTTCGCTTGCGTCCCGTCTGGCGCGTATGACTGGACTTCGTTGAGTGCCTGTCCGGCCCCGAACCCCTGAAGCCAAATAGCATCAAATAGCTATGTGATCAGTATTGGCGTGCCATGCATGTCCTACAAAGACACGGCAGCGGTGCCTGTCTTGTATTGCTGCAATACGGCTGGGCGCATTTTCAGCAGCGATCACTCTCTGCCGTGCTACAAGGTAAGCCTGGACTCCCTGGTTCATACGCAGTTTTGCGAATCTGTACCATACCGGCAGCGCAGATTTCCTGGCCACGGCCCGCAAAAAAGGGCCCTGAAAACATTGCAGATCTGGCACCGGATGCTCACACAATTCCGTGGATCCAACCGGCGATCTCACAGAACACCACAGTGGCCGAATCTCGACAATTTTGAAAAAAAGAAGCTATGAATTCCGATCAGGGCGTCTCTTTGTGTGAAAGCATTCACTGAATTCAAAATCCAGAGCGGTAACTTGGCCAGCTGTTCCGCGAAGATCTCGAATAGCTTTGAGTCCTTGTTCAGTGGCCACTTCCTTCGTCATCGGCAGGATCAGCGGCACCATCCTTGCTCTGAATTAAGAACAGGGGATTAGGAGGGATGATTAACTTAGTCTGTGGTTAAGGCTGCAGCTGCAATGTCAACTCGGGGTTTTGGAGACGACTAATCTAACTTCTGACGAAACAAGTTGATACATTTTACAACTTTCATCCCCTCCAAAAAAAATACATTGAGGATGAAACGGGCATATCCAAAATTGTGTTCAAATCGAGGAGAGCTCTAAACAGCGCACCTCACCGGCTCAAACCCTGAACCGTGAAGCCTACACCCTAAACCCAGAAACTGGAACCCTAGACCCTAAACCCGGAACCCTAAACCTCTGTTGCGAACGCAAGATTCTGATCTTCAAGCCACGTCAACTTGGTGCAGTGCGGCCGTTTGCGCATCGCGAGTCCCACCGCCCGTTGCGCTCTGCCGCCGTTCTGGAAGCAATGCCATCATCTCCTGGTTCGAAATGCATCCCATTGGGACAATATTAGGGTTATATTGGGGTTATACTGGGATAATGGAAAATGAAATGGAATCTACTATTTAGGGTTTAGGGATTATTCCATACTGCCCTGAACCCTAAACTTGACTGCGGTCGTCGATCCATGTCAGGTCACCCACTTCAAATATGGTAAAAATGGCTGTTGGTGGATGAAGAAAATCTCCTACCTCCTTTTTTGCCGTATGAGCTATAGTCTAAACTCCTTCAAGGGAGGTTATAAAAGGAAGGGGATGCTGGGAGTTTTAGACTGGGGCTACATAGCGTTTAAAGTAAATAGTTTGAGATCCAGCGGGGTTGCGAGGGTTCCTCCATACTAACCCGTACTGTACCAGCTTCATGAGTGCTACTCGTGTTGTCATGGGTGCTGCTACATTCATGCATTCCGTTGTGGGAATATTGCTTTTAACAGCAGTTAGGCTGTGCCCTACACTCTCCGTATACGGTAACACAACACGTAGTACGTATTTTGGGATGGCATTTCAAGCGACGCAGCAACAAAAAACAAGTTATTGCTAAAGAATAGTGAAACCAGTATGATGTTAAAGCAATAGCTCTTCCGTCAAGCATCCTCGACCTCGTTGGTATGCGAGCGTTCTGCCAGCATTGTTGTTCAGGAGCCAGCGACTGCTTACTGGGCGAGTCTAGGGATTGAAGAGGGTTACGTAAATATTCTGTGACCAAGCAGAAGCAGCTTTAAAACGCCCCCTATCTCCACATTGTGGTGCGAGATGTTGAAGTTGCTCAGAAACTCGTGCAGGTTGCTCCCTCACGAGCGGAGCAGCCTCGCGGGCGTCTCCGACTGCAACCTAGGTCTCCCTATTTCACGAAATGTAGCTGAGGGAGTGAGAAACGCACAAGGTCCTAGAACACGCTAGACAAGCTCATGGAACACTAGGAAACACCATACCACCCACAAAGCCTTTTTTTCAAAACATGGCGTTGTGAATCTGGCTCCTGTCGCAAAATCTACGAAGCACACGCCGAAGAGCTTTGACGCGGTCTCCAAGGGCGCCCCTGCAAGCTGGGGGAGATATCGTTGTCCATGCAATAGAACACACTTCGGTACGAATAGGAGTTGCTAAACTAACATTGAGGCTGAGGTACTACCAAAATATGGCGGTACTAGTGATAGCAGCAAGTCAATCTAGCCAAGCATGGCAGAAAGTCTGCGGCGTTAATGGCATAACATGTAGGCTTAGGAGGTGTTGTTGGGCTTCAAAACGTGACTTGAGGGGAGGTAAGCACAGAAAACGCTCCTTACAGGCTTCTAATTGGTTATCCAGTATGTTTACTATTTGAGACTCTAGGATTGCCATTACTGCTAGGTTTTCACAGCAAAGAAAGGCTAAACCCCAGACCTGGAACACCTTACCTGTGGTTAGTTAGGAATGGATCCTTATAGTAGTCCCTATATAACCCATTATGGCAGTTTCCATTTTCTTTTCCATTCCTTCATTCCCAAAGGTAAGACACTCACACCAACAGTTGCTAGAGCTTAGTGCTTTCGGCCAGCTGTTAAGGTTTCCATCAATGCCCTTGGGTTCCGGCAAGGATGAAATGAGCAAGAAGAGAAGTGCGCTCAGCAAAACTTTGGGTCATAGTGTGAATAGCAATACAAAGTCAGTAGGAACACGCAAAAAAAGAACAGATAACAATGATGATACCCGGAATAGCTAGGATGTTCAGCTCTAGGAGTCGTAGATGCCTAGCTGAATGGCGTTTAGCGCAGACTGGAAGGCGCACAGTATGCAAAGCAAGGTGGAGAAGCAGATGGGAAGAATAGTATGACAGAAAAGCACGGACAGTGAAATGACGACACTGGAGAATGATTTCTTGCGGCTACTTTACTTACAGCTGCGCTTATACTGCTATGCCAGGTCAGGAGTTGCTTGACGCAGGAGTGCCACTGCTGCGACAATTGCGGCTTTTGTTGTTGGCGCTCTATCAAGGAGTCCAGATATGTAACTTCTCCAGAGGGTATCTTACTCATAGGAGGCAGGCTAGACATCAAAAAAGATCAGTATCCTCATACGAGCATTGTATGAGCCCTATATTGGCTACCAGGTTGCCAACCCTTTGAACTTTTCTTGATTCCGATATTGTTTCTGTGTTGGTCGCATCCCCGACCTCTGCGCCGATGCTCACGGCAGCCATGGTGCGGGTGTCATCGTAATACTTCATCTGCAAAATCCAGGTCTCGTCTTCAATGCCTGTTCCCTTCAAAATCTCCAGCCATGCGCTGTCGCCAAACTTTTCTTTGATGAAGCCGCGAAAAGCCACTTGAATCAGTCCATGCATGGCATGGGCGGCTGACCGGCAAGGTCTTCGAGGAGCCCCTGTCCGCAAGCCTAAACCTTGGAAGCAAACGGCTTTGCGGGTAAGCGATCAGCACTCAAGTGCCATGTGCATGTCATAGAATGACATCTGACTGCAGCTGGGCACGTTTTCAGCGGTAATCAATCTGCCTGCCAAAAGGTGAGCCGCAGACCCGCTGGTCCTCCTCAGTGCATAATTACACAGTTTCTGTGGCACTGCACCGAACTGGCAGCTCACATTTCGCTCTGCCTTGCAAAGAAATGCCAAGGGATCCAAAAGTGTTACCCTAATAATGGAGAATCAAATGGAAAATAACATGGAAACTAGGAGTTTATGGGGGTGCATGGGGATCCAAAGCCCAATGTAGCAAAGATTTACCGACTCTAGGGCTCTAATATAGGTTGTATTTGTATACATGGATCCCTAGGCAATGGCCTCCTGGCCCTGGGCGCGCACACAATTCCGTGGATTCGCGCCGAAATGGCACTGCTATCTTCAGCCAGCCGCGATCTCACAGAACACCATGCTGGCCAGATTCTTGCAATGCCCACTCTACATGGCACTTAGGACCCCTACTAAAACTTAGCTTTTAAAACTTAGCTTTTACATAATAGGAATATAAGGAGATCCCCCAGAAATGGGGGGTCCCAGGTCCAAGCTAAGTGCCAAGAAGGAAACACCCGCCAAATACACACACTAGCCAGGCAATCCCATTAGACTGCCTCTTCATGAATGCATGCATTTAGCACGCTTCTTTCAAAATCACAAACAGTAATTTGCCTAGCTGTTTCTTGAAGATCCTGAATGATGTTAAGCCCCTGTTCAGTGGCCGCCTCTTTTCTCATCTGCAAAATCAGAGGGACCATCCTTGCTTGTGGATGGGGATTCCGCAAAAAAGGGGACCCTGCCAAACACTGGAGATATGGTAGTTCCTACTTTTGGGAAATCCCCCTTACTGGGTAATTACCAGGGGATTACAGGGTCGCTCTTCAGGATAAAGTCTGACAAGGGCTTCATTTTAGGTTCAGGGCGTTAATGAGCGCTTAGCATCAGGAACAGTAACCACGATACGTCACATGAACCTCTTGTCCCTTATCTTCGCTGGCATGTGCCTTGACAGGGCTAGAAACCTAAGCCCTAAGCCCTAAGCCAAAGTGAAGGGGCTCTGGGAAAACATCCACATATCTCCTACCCAGGGGCTGCTACGACAATGAAGATGAACAAAATGTTGCGCCATACTGCCAACTTTGTGTTTACGAGACTTGCTAGCTTCTTCAAACAGGCTCCAAGGGTCTTACTTGAGGACCCAAGGAGTTATGGTCAGGATCAACCATCCAAAGCCGAGTTGTAAACTAGCAACACTTTTAGCCATAACTTCTCCGGCCCAAAGCCCTGACCCTAAACTTTTAAACGCAAAACAGCAAAATTCTGCTCTTGGGAGAGCAAGCTTCTTTTCTTCGAACCACGCCTCAACTTGGTGCAGTACTGCTGTCTGCACGTCGCTGGTCCCACCACCGGTGGCGCTGATCACAGCGCCTTCTCGCCATTCCGGGAGCAAGCTCATCATCTCCTGAGTCACATTCCCTCACTTGAATAACGTTTTTTTGGTGGTTGAACCCAGTAAGATTATATTCCTTATATAAGAGATTTTTCCCCAAAGGGAAGATACAATCTTGCGGTAATCTTACTCTATATTGGGTACAAAGTATCCCCAAATAAACTACAACTCAATTGAGGGTTGAGGGTTTCCGGATGGACAACAGCCTGCAGGATTTACTCCATCAACAGTTTGTGGTTCGGGACCATCACGCTTCTTGACACATACATGTGTATAAATATAAATAAAGATATGTAAACAAACAAATAAATGTGTATATATATATATAAATACATATGAACATAACTACATATGCATATGTATATATCTATATATATATATATAGATTTATGGGTGCATACATTTTGTGGTTTGGGATGCTCACCCCTTCACCTTACACATACAGAAATATGCCCCCCACTCTGCCTAATCCTGAAAATTTCCCTCTGGAACACTGGTATGGTTTCAACAGGGGGCACCTGTACTTTAATGATTACTGGGTATACACAACAACGCAAGTGCAAGTGGAAAACGAGTATGACAGTAATTGTAGAACGATAGGGCAAAAGAAATACAAGTGTTGTTCCCTAACAACGGTCGGACCGTACGTAAACGCGCGACGGCAGGCGCAGGACTAGAAGAACGTGTGAATTCGTTGACAGGGACAGTAGATCATTGCATTCTGATGCTTCATGGGGCATGCAAGAAACCCTAAACCCTAAACCAATTGTGGAGGATCTTCGGCTCAAACTGTTGGGCAGATCATGCACACGCAAGGACATTGGGAAGCTACGGCCCGTCATGTTTGTATTATGGTTCCTGCCTTCATGCTCTGGGAAACCATTTGCAGCCGGGGTGGATGTTAGTATGATTCTGGCAGGGATGCTCTGCGAAATCGTGCGCCGGCACGGGTGGATGTTACTCTTCTGGTTCCAGGGCGGAATGGGTGTATTGTGGCTCCAGCAAACCCTGCGCAGGCGTGGTGGATGTTAGTATGGTTCCCGCGCGGATGCTCGCCCAAAACCGCAATGCGTGCTGGCACCCGCGATTTTGAGGCTCCTAAAACGACCGTTGACGGGTAAGGAGTCGCTGTCCCAACCCTCCCTCTCCGTCCCTCCCTGGCTTCTCGAAGCTAAATGGCAAGTGGGTTCGGGGGGCTCAGGAGCATTTACCAGTAAATGCAGGAAACGCCTATTGGGAAGAGTAGGGCTTAGGGTTTCACTAGGATGTAAAAATGTGCTTGCAATAACTACATAAGATGTCCCGCAAGAGACACTGCATGGTATGCAACGGCTGTGCTAGCTCCATAAATAAACCTCAAGTCACAGTCTTCATCCGGAACACCCCAAACCAAAAAACCCTACTGCCCTCCGCCCGTGTTCATCTTCAAAATGATGGGAGCATTGTGTGGGAAATGGGGAGTCATGATACACGGATCCATATTCCATATTACACTGCGCTGCCAACGAGGAGTCCTGATCTTGATGAACTTGCCACATAATGCCCGATCTGGAGCCACCCCAAGCCCAATCCCTAACGGAAAATTAACAATAGCGAGCAAGCCCCTAAACCACAGACCTCGCCAGCCACGGCATTTTCTAGTGACGCTATGCAAGGCCACAGCCCTATAGCGAAGGTCTCTCTACCCCCGAGACACGCATTGAAGATCAACGTAGGGTCCACAAGCTGACAATTCTCAAAACACATCAAACCCTAAACTCTACAACACCCTACCTAGGGTCCACACGTCTCACTAACTCGCAGAAGGTCTGCATATTCTCTTCCCTTCTGCTTTTCACCTCATTAAATGTCTATTCCAAGACACGCCCAGGACCCTTAACTGGGGCTTAAAGGTCCCTAGTGGTGGGTGCCTGTATAGAGGGTAGTTGCAGCTACTAGGTTATGATGTCTATGTTGCTATCATTCTGGTTGTGGCTATAAGTGCGCTGCCAACACCTTTCCAGGAGAAGTTGCTTGATTTTTGACATACTTCCAAAGCTCAAGAGTCTTTCAAGAAAATCAGCTAGTCTCCATAGTCATACGAACGGTACAACGACATGTTCCCTAAACTGCCGAGTCTCGGAAATCCGATCCGCAAGTCTGGGAAACCTCTGGCGCTCTGCGAGTTGTCGCCAAGGTGCCAATGCGGATACTGCCTGGATCTTAGAACTTATAAAAATTAGGGGAGAAAATCAGGGTTTGGGGGCTTGTGGTTTAAAGTATAGGGGTTTGGTGCTGAAGGAGTTGCATTTTAGAGAATGCGTCTCAAGCACGCAGATAGGGGATTCCAACACGGGACCCTTGGCGTTCCCGGAGTTGTGAATGGATGACAACGGCATTATGTCGAGTCCTAAATTACGATTTTCTAGGGCTGTATGGTATGTTGCGGAAGACAAAACTTATTGGAGCTTATTGGTGTGCTAGACTACGTATAATCTAGCAACGCTGCAGCCTTCCGCTTTTCTGATACAGAAGAGGGACGTGAAACATAAACTGGAAGAGTCAGGTTGCCGAGACATGCAAAGAATGCTCTGAAGACTACCTGAACCCCAAAAGTAGGTAACATAATAGCCCAAAAGACCTAAATATAGCCCAAAAGGCCATTATTCTACATACTGTTGGTGTTCAGGTAGGGTGCTGCTTTGTACCCTCAACCCTAGAGCTCAAAGGTGGATAACGTGTAAACGGGGACTGATCAAGTTCTGGAATTCTGTCCATATCTTTTACAAGGACGCCCAGGGGATTCAGTAGGTACATCTTCAACATAGTAATGGGGTTAGAGGTTTAGGGCTTAGGCTACCTTTCAGCGTACTCCAAATTGGAAGTCCCGCGATGACCATTCCTGATGATAGTCTTGAAACTTGATTGAAACCTGCATACGTCCTAGTCCCTGTGCCCGCAAACCATCGACACTCACGCAAGCACACAAGCTGATAAGCACACAAGCTGATAGTAGCAACATATTTGCTGGCAATAGTCTTAGTACAGATACAATGCCAAGGGGGATGCTTTCATAAACGCCATGACTTGTCCGTCACAACATCGCCAGACCCGGCTTAGGACTTAGGGTTTACGGTCAATTCAGGAAGGCTGTTGCTGTGTGTTTGTCACTGATGCTATCGAACATATCCAAGCACACTGAGTACTTTGCTGCTGGAGGTAGATCAATCGTGGTTATGAACGGAAGCATATGAGCTATAGTCTAAATGCCTAGTATCCACCTTAATCCTGTACAACTCCCCAATATAATCCCCTTGATAACCCCCGCTTAAGGAGTCTAGACTCTAGCTCACATGCTCCTGAACTTGTTGCTTCCCAAGCCTGCCGAAGCCCTTGGAAGCATGGTCGACTACTTCCTACATCTTCCTACCCACTGTGGCTGCATAGGGTTTAGGGGTGTAGGAAACTACACTCAATAGTCTTGGGAAAGTACTAAGATTCCTTGGGCAGCTTTGAGCGGTACCCTATGCTACAATTCTACCCGAAGTCTAAAACCACAGTGGTAATCACTTAGGCTTCTAGAGTACCAGACTGTCCATCGCCGCCCTGCCAAATGATTGCAGTACTGCCAACGCATCTCGTGCGCCGTGGGAAGTGCGCTATAAATGGAACAGGGCAACTGCGGCGCTGTGGTACATGGATACGCTTGGAGATGGGCGTCATTCCAACGTGCATGCTCACGGAAATGGATGTGCGCAAAGATGGACAGGACTATGGTTTCGAAATGGATGCTCTTGAGAATTCATGCGCTCCGAAATGGGCGTCCCATTTTCGGGCATGAATGCTGGGGAAATATAGGCAAATCATTGAGCTCAGGCTTGCATAGCCTGCATACTACTCTGGGACTTGGAAATATTTCTTCGCTTGGGCTTTGATGGGGAGATGATTGCGCTCGTACATGGAGAGCTTGGACGCTCTTGGACATGCATGTGTCAATACATGGATGCTATCTTAGCTCGGGCGAGGGCCAGGTGGGCTCCGGGAATGGGTGCTCTGGGGAAGGGCGACGTCGGCATGTATGCTCTATGAGTTCCTGCTCCTCAGCTTTTGTTCGAACATGGACGTGCTTTGGGCATGGATGCCCGGGAAATGCCAAAGTGAAGAACCGGGCCATTCCCGAAAAGGTCTGGTGAACCGCGTTTTCTGCGCGCGAACGCTGCGCTCGAGGCAATAACTAATAACAATGACAACCAATGCCTTCGCGGATTAGTCCGACGTAAACCTACAGAGGGTTGTGCGCTGTTTTTCCCCTGTGTCTTGGTGTGGTTAGGCTTTTGTCTCGGGTAGAAAAAATAAGGAATGATGCAACTCACTATGTAAAAACATAGCAAACTTATAATGGTAGGACTTCTACACAGATATGTACTGCAAGAAATTAGTATAAAAGGAAATGCATTTAACACGTCAGTGACGTTGAAAGAGGGAATTTGAAAGATTACATAATCGTTGCATCGCAGCTTATGTATATGTGAGGTTTGTTGTATAAGGAGGGACAGACGACCCAATATCTATACGCGTATATCCTCTGAAACTCTAGAAGTACCCGGCAAACCCTATAAACCTTACACCCCATCTCGAAATCCTGCTGCCCGCCCAAAAACTGCTAGTCGTATGAAGTGTGCAGGAAACTTCAAAGGTTTAGGGTTCAAACCTCCCAAATATATCGCAACAGTGTCAGCCCATGAAGTTCCTGCCTTTGCTGAGCGCCTCCGGGCGGTGCAGCGTGCGAAGAGGGCGATGGCCGTGAACTTCAAAAACTTCTCAAACCTTGGAACCAGTAAAGCAGACCTTTTGCACCAAGATTTGCTGATACAATAGGATTATGTCCAAGGTCAAAACAAGAAGGCACATAAGCCCGCTATACAACCCCAATTCGCTTTCCATTTCCTTGCCATTATTTGCTAGGTTTGGTCCCCGCAGAACAGCCCTCAACCATGAAGATCATGGTGTAGATTCCATTTTTTTTCATTCCTTAAACCTCTTAAACCCACCCCCCCCCCTCCCCCCCATAATGTTGGACCGCTTTTGCCTTGAGGTCCGCTATAATGTGTTTTGATTTTGAGGCCCTAAAAGTAAAGGAGAGATTCTCAACTCCCCATTGTAAATCAATCCACAGGGATCTCAGAACCGTGGGAGGCTGAGGGCCCTCATTGAGGATCCCTAATTTCTATTTTTTCTGAGGGCCCTACTGTTTGGGGGCAACACAAAACCAAGCCCAACATTAATCCCTACATGCCCCTTATATGTCCTACAAACACCAGTATTGCGTGGTCGTTACAGTATCATCTGTTAGAGGTGTTGGGCCTCAAGAACAGATGAAACTTGGAGCCGCAAAGGCCATTTCTGCGTGATCACTGCCATTCTTAATTTATGGCTGAGGGTTTTGGGTTTACCCTGACCCCTGACCCGACTTTGCGCGGACAGTCTGGGCTGTGTAGGTCTATGAAATGGCATAAGCAGGAGTTTCACATTTACGCAGCCCTGTTGGGTGTACTTTGGCTTGTGCTACAAGACTCAAATTGACCTCAGTATACAAGAGCAACGAGAATTCTGAGGGCATCAGCACTTAGAGCCATGCAGTATACTTAGTATCATCAACTACTGTAGTACTTTCCCTAATGTAGCACATCCCGATGGATGAAGATCCCAGCAGGGGTCCTCTGTGACCCCTTGTTGTAAAGGTCTTCTAGCATGACTGCAGATGCTGTGGACTAACATCCTACAAGGGTCTAGATTGTAAGGTTTAGGGCTGAGGATGTGGAGCTTAGCGTGGAGGGCTAGAGGTTGAGGGTTCGGGGCTTGCGGCCCAAGTCTTAGGTTTTTGGTGTAGGGCTCATGTTTATATTTGTGATAGGAGAATGGGATGATAACCATACTTCTGTAAGTGCTTCTGAACGCATATAATGGGCCCGCTCCCGGAAAATTCTCAATATCAAGCTGGACCCAGCCGGAAGACGCCCCCAAAAAGTGTGACCTGGCTTCCTCTGTCGCCCTTTACACACCCAACGTGTTGCCACTGACCTAATGGATGCAATGCCAAAGCCAGCCAAATCCAAATACTACAAAAACGCACTGACCAAACACAAAGAAAGGATCATCCACAAGCTGGACTGCCTCATAGCGTAGTACCATTGTATGATTGCCAGTACAGGGCTACAAGAACAATAAGACTAAATAGAAGCAGAAGAAGTAGTAGTAGCCGCACTAGCACTAGCAGCAGCAGCGGCAGCAGCAGCGGCAGCAGCAGCGGCAGCAGCAGCAGCAGCAGCAGCAGCAGCACACTGCACTCTCTGGAAATATAGTTTTCGTTTGCGTTCTTCCAGAACACATTCCCTGAGCTTTAATCCCTAAGCCTTAAACCATTTGGTTGCAATTAATGTGTATCCATAAACGTTTATGAAACAAGCATGGAGCCTGAAAAAAAATCCCTTGCAGACCACTGCACGACATGGGTTCCAAGTTAGCATTCGGGAGGGCCTGAACCCTCCCTATTACCTAGGCAAAAACCACAAATTCTAAACGCAATACCTAACCCTAAGATTGGCTTTGTTTTTTCAGAACCTTACAATATTGCTAGACAACCCTTCTGGACTCCTAGAGGGAAGTGTTTCAAGATAGCGGGCCTCCACCAACCAAAGGGATACGAAGGCTGATAGTGATAAATTTGAGAAATACTCACAGAATCCCCATCCCTAAATCCTAAATCCTAAACCCTAAACCCTAAACCCTGAATCCTAAACTCTAAACCCTAAACCCTAAATCCTAAACCGCCGCAACAGAAGCCCAGCCACAGCTCTGTGGACTTGTAGTACTTCTTCACCTCGATGGGCTGGCAGAACATTACAATTTGATGGCTGCCGTATGAGGTTCGCAAGGCGTTGGATGCTAGTCCATACCTAAACCTGGAACCTTAAATCCAAAAACGCAACCCTGAAACCCGGACTCTAAACCCGCAACCCTATACCCTGGACCAGGAATGTTCATCCTGTAGGCGGGGTATTGCTGGAGCTTATGCTCGTCCCAAAGCTGGGTGCTTCTGGTGATCGGGAAGGGGACCACCTGAGACAAGAGTCCCTGACCAACATTTTCTTTTTTATCAGTCTTTATTCAAAAGTCAGATGCCATCCCAAATCTTAAGCCCAACGCCCACCTTGTTGTGCAAGATCTTGCGGTCCTCTTCGCGGTAGCACTGGCAGGAAGATAGCTTGAAATTGCCGATGGCGTCAAGGAAGAGAGGCAAGGTACTGCCTCTGCAAAGGATTGGTGTTTGGTCAAGGGACTTAAAGGTAGTGGGTTGGAAAATGAAATTCAGATGGAAAGCCACGTAGACCCCATATTTTGCAAATGTCATTTTCCCTCCGCTCTGTATTTTTAGTTGTTAACTCTAAGCCCCAGCTTAAACCTTAATGCTGTATTTCTGGCGCAGCCTCGCACGAAGGGATCAGCACAAATCTCGATGTTCATAGGGTCGTGGACGAGGAGGAAGCACGCCCACTCATATACGCACCAAAGCCTTCGATTGAGGTTTGGAGGGCATGATCTAGTGAGATTTAAGGAGTTTCTCCAAATAGCGGACCTACAAGAGAGATTCCGGGCATCCCGCCATGCCGCGTGCGAACCCCCCCCGAAAAGCACAAGTACTTCAAACACTAAACTCCACCTCATGATCTAGGGGCCTAATACTGTAAACTCCAAAGCCCGGCCTTGTAAAATATGTCCATGTGGCAAGAACAACGAGGCCGTCGCAAAACACGATGTACTCCTCTAGGAGGTTCACGCACCAACCCGTGAGCTCTCGGTCACCTTCAGCATTAAGTATACTGTACGGCGTGGGGTGAAGGATGTAGGGTCCAGGGGGTAAAGGTATAAGGCATAGGGTCTGTTTTATGCTTTGCTGCTGATCTTCCTTAGTTCAATGCCAACCCCTGATTGCATGCAAACTGCTTGGATTACTGCGTTGGAACTCACGCGGTCCAATCCATAGTCGAAATCCGTCCAGTGCGGTCAGATATGAAATGATCTGGCAATTTCTCCAAAACCGTCCCGACTTGGACCTCCGCAATCCCAAAATAATGGTCATGTACCCCTACAGTCCCTGAGGTCATCGGTATCGGTGTAAGAAACCATCTGCATGAAAAAATCGCAGCCCGCTTCCAAACTGATGAAACTAACTGGTGGTGGGTATTTAGGATCACGAGTTCAGCGCAAGGAATGCACGAATAGTTGGTGAGAAAAAACGGTGGTTAGCTGGAAAATACGGAAAACCAAATGGTGAAGAACATGGGAAGCAAAATGGGAACTGGCAAGCACTCGCAAGTAAAGTCAGGTGATTCGGTTCAAAGGCTTCGGGATGAACTGGCGTTCTGGGATACCATCCTCCCCAAAAGTACTCCCCCGAGGTTTGAGGAGCTAATAATCGTCTCCCCCTAAAATTAAAGGGCCCCTCTCCCTCCCCCTGGCTAATGTACATACTCGGAACCATATTTGATACTAGGAGGTGGCATTCATTCTACGACCCGAACATGAGGGGCGTAAGTGCAATCTGATTAAAACCGTACAAAGTTCGATTAACTGTAGTAAGGGTCTTTTTCACATTAGGGACTTTTGAGGGACAAGTTCAAATTAGGGCCTTATTAGGGACTATTTGAAAATTAGGGCCTTATTAAGGATTAGCTCGAATTTGGACCTTGCTGGGGACTAGTTCAAATTAGTGACTTATCTCGTACTATTTGAAATTAGGGCCTTATTGGGACTGTTTGAAATTAGGACCTCATTAGGACTATTCCAGATTAGGGCCTTATGAGGGACTATTTGAAAATAGGGCCTTATCAAGGACTAGTTCAAATTGGGGCCTTAATGTGGACTATTCCAAATTAGGGCCTTGGATTTTTTCTGGAATTCTTCTATATACATTCATCCATAAAAACAATTCAAAAACAACCCAAATCTAGGAAACCAAGGAAATCCCTGATCCGAAAGAGTTGTGCTAAAACTTCCCCCTAATTCAGAGGATCGGACTGCACTTAAGTGTAGTCTTGGCCATTTTAACAATAGTTTTGGGGGCAGAGTTCAGAGATTGGACTTTCGGCGAACCCGTATTTAATATTAGGGGCAAGCGATTGCAGACTATGTACATCTTAGTAAGGCCTCATGGGATGAAGCTGGGGGTATACTCTTGGGGGGACAGTATTGCAACCCTTACTGGTCAGTCATTCCAGATTAAGGTCATGCTGGAGTTTAAGCTGGATTTGGGGTTAAGGGATTTAGGCGTTTGCGGGTTTAGGGGTTTGGGGATCAGGGTTGACGGGCTTGGGAGTTTGGACGTTTAGGTCAGGTGAAGTCGCGACAGTTCCTCCTAAATCTAGGACTTGATGATACCTCAAGCTTGTGATCCCTAAGCCCTAAACCCTAAGCCGTATCCATCAAAACCAGAGCCCCTGGTTTAATCTGCAACAGTAAGATCTTCCAAAACTATTTAGAGTTTAGGGTTTAGCACAGTGTCTAGGGGTAAGGGATAGCTGTTGAGAAATTACCAATGCCCGCCGGGAAGCACAAGGTAAAGCGTTTTTAACTTTTCATGAAGCATGAATCCTATCTGTACGTTTATTACAAGCGACGCTTAGATCATTTTCTGCTGAAAGCTTCAGTGCAAACTTCATAAAGCCCCTGCATGGCCCTACATATTACCAGTTTGCATTCAACTTTCCATGTTCTGGGGGTAAAGGGCGGGGGTTAGTATAGAAGGTAGTAGTAGGGGAACCCATAACTAAAGCCTCCTAAACCCTAAACCCTAAACCAGCCGAGCCTTGTGGGATGCAGCATTTGTCAACCCAGAATTGTACCTCTCTCCTTGGATTTGGGGGTTTCCCAAAATTAGGGGTACCCTTATGGGGTCCCTATAATAAGGATTGTAGTATTTTGGGGTCTACATTGGGATCCCCCTATTTTGGGAAACTATCATTTAGGGTTTAGGGCTTAGGATTTAGGGTTTAGGGTTTGTCGTTGTGGCCTTGGAGCTTGGGGTTTAAGCGTAGAGTTGAGGGTAGAATTCTATTCTACAATATAAAGGTTTAGGGCCGCGGGATTGTTGGTGTATGGCCCTGCGCTTCTGAAATACCATGGCGAAGATCGACACAAATTAATATTGGCAAACGTGCTGCTGGCCTCTTTGTTAGGTGGAGTAGCACTATCAACATCAGTGTCGCCAGCATTTTGCTCTTTGCCAATAAACGTACCTTCGGTTCGCTGGGAATGAAGGACTGGAGAAGAAAATGGAAACTACTTTGATGGGTTCTTTTGGGGACTATAAGGATCCATTGAATCATTCCTAGCTAACCAGAGGTAAGTAAACAGTCATTTTAATGTGACAAATACTTAACCTTACAGTTGGCACTCAGAGCTTCGAGATGAGTGTCCTAAGAGCCCAAAAGCCGTAAAAAAAATGCTACAGGTAGGGGTTTAGGGTTTATTCACAATAGGAACTATCGGGGTTGATAGGTTTTGACTAAGTTGATTGTGGTTGAGTTGTTTTCCAACATAGCTCTGAACGACACCCAAGGCTCCATCGTGTAGCGCTGCCAAGTTCTCGAGCGGCAATGTCTTTTGCCACGCAGCAGATCTCTGCCGCTTTCCTGGGTTGAGGCTTTAGGACGTTAAAGTGTGTATAGGGCGACGAAAGCTCATTGGTGTGCGAAGCCACCCTCAAAAACTTAGAGTAAACTTCGCAAAAACAGATGCCCCCACTGAAACGCTGAAAACAAAGCATGAATCCCTACCCAAAAGCTCCTAGCACCTTACTGGTGTCAAAGATAGAGAAGGATACGCTGCAACCTTGAACCCAAACGCTACACAACCTACAGGACAAGGGGTTGAGGGTTTAGCGTGGACAGTAGTAGAGATGGATAGGTGGATAGACAAATACAACACATCTCCAGGCCAAAAAAAAAGACGGGCCTATGCACATGCAAGCCGTCCAAACCTTAGTTGGAAATGCTTAAGCCTAGTGTTATGGTTACCCCTGAACCCTGAGCCCCTGAAATCCCAAACCCCAAAGCTCAACCCAGCGTCGCCTCAGCATAGGACCCCTCACCCATCAGCTCGTCCCATTGCGGCGGAACGAGCCAAGCCTGTGAGAGGAAGCGAACTTTCCTGAGCTGACTTTCGGGCTGTATGGTATTAGGGATTATATTAAGGCTATATTGGGATAATGGGAAGTAAAATGGAAACTACCATTTAGGGTTTAGGGCTTTCAGTTTGAGATTACTGGTTCAGGCTTTAAGCTTTCGCGGGCTTACGGCTCTGGACATCAAAGCAAAGCACAGGGCTTGGATGACTCTTGTAATTTTTGAAGAGGGGCATATGAAGGCTATGTTCTGCTTTCATGTGGCTCTGGACCAACAGGGACACTGAATGTGCATGCAAGAGCAGAATGACTTCTTAGGCGTCCTATGTTAGCCCTCAACCCTAAACCCTCAACCCTACACCCTGAACCCTCAACCCTGAATCCAAATCCCAACCCAGCTTCCCGCGCTTCAGGTACATCCGCTGACCGTCAACCATCGTGGTCTCTAAGAGCCAGTCCTCGGCAAGGGCGTAGAAATTGTCCAACTTCGAGTACTCGCCCCAGAAGAACTCAGCCTCCCAGGGATCCTACTAGGCCTCGTTCAGTGTATGTAGCGGTCGTTAGCCTGTGCATGTAACCCCAAAAACAGAAAAATCCTACCGCACGCAGACGCACACCTGCACGCAAATGTCCATACGTACATCATTGAACCTCTCATACTTCTCGTTTAACAAATCGGGCTTCCGACTTCTCGTTTAACAAATCGGGCTTCCGTTCTGGTCACCACACAAACTAGGTTGGTGCCAAGTACGGCGCTCATGCTTTAGAGAACAAATCATAGGAGAGTTTATGGAAACTGCGCCTATGGATTTTTTTACTCCCTAGCCCCTAAACCCCTAAACCCAATCCTCATCTATCTATCCCTATGGTCCCAAGGGAGTTTCTCAAAACTGGGGACCGTGTTTTCTCTTTGGGAACTCTAGGGGTAGACAGGGATATAGGGTTTAGGCTGGATGTTTATGAGATCCTTTTTCGGGATTCTGGAGGGATTATGTTAGGAAACTGCCATGCATGTGCTTTGACTTTGGGAAGTGTAGGGTTTAGGGTCCTGACCAAAACTAAACCCTAAACCTTGTCCAGCTCTTGCAAGTCAGTCCATGGCGAGGAGACAATGTCTGCGGATGATGACCTGAAAAACTTGGGGTTCAGGGCAGGGTTTAGGGTTCAAGGTACCGTAGGGGCCTAGCAAACTAAAATGAGGTTTGGGGGTGTTATACTGTGATTCCATAAGGGCTGTAGGAGGCTAAGCATAGGGCTTGTGGCACAGAGCGACAACAACCAGAAAAAAACATGTACTAGCAACATGTAGTACCAGTGATATTGTTGCGAAGACCACAACATATCAAATTGTTACCTACTCCTTTTAGTTTCCTCCCCACCATGCGCTGCACTGCTATTCTGCTATGACTGCCATCCTTACAACTGAGCTGAAAGTAACATTATTTTATCATTGATGCCCACTCGTGCTTGCCAGTGATGACACCCACGCTCGACTTGAAATTTTTTGGCCGTTACATAGTCAACCGTCAACGGCATGCCCCAAACCCGAAGGCCTCGTTTTATCACCTAACTGGGTTGCTGTTAAGGAAATCTTCTAACTCACTGTAATAACGCAACCCTATGATTCATCATATATATATATATGTACCCGTAATATGGTGACTTAGTTTAAGTTCTTGAACAGCGATCCAGCTATACAGCAACTCCTGAACTTTGATGTTTCACCTTCGCTTCGCCTTAATCCTGCGTACAACTTGAATGCCCTACAGTCCTTCATAAATCCAAAACCCCAAACCTTGCTTTCAAACCTGAACCCTAAAACGCCTGAAGAGTGTGGCACCCACGCGGATGCGCTCGTTTGCGTTTAGGGCGAAGTAGGGGTGCTCGCCATCCCCGCTGTCCGTGCGGCCTAGGGTGATGGCCTGGTTCCGGAGCTTGGATTTATAGTTTTAGGTCTGGGATACGGGGTTCAGTTTACTGCTGATATTATTGGCAATTATTGGTATATACAATAAGAGGCGCGCAAACTGTGGGTTGCTTGTGGGAAACCATCGTGGAATCAGGATGCTACAGCCTGAGGGTGTCAGAAAGCACCAGCAGACTGCACGGATGCGGGCTTAGGATATGAAGCTGTCGGGCAGTCCTAAGGGGACTATAGCGGATGCTTGCCTCGACATTTCTGCGCTTCTGCTCCATCAGCACCTCAAGACAGCTGTCATCGTTGCGGAGAAAAAACTTTGGGTATGTAGTGTAGGGTTTAGGCTTTTGGGCTTCGAGTTTTGGGGTTCTCAAACATTCCTATAGAACCATTTCCCTAACCTACTTCCCTTTGCACTCTCAACATTATAGAGCAAGACCATCAGTAGGACAGTATTTGTTAACGGTCCCCGGCGGGGAAAAAAAAACCAAAGAAACAGAAACATTGTGATATCATACAATGGTATCATAAGGTTTCCCCAC